>JANHFT010001249.1:93302-106362 GCA_032467955.1 Pseudoxenodon macrops
TAGTATAAGACGCACCCAGATTTTGGCCCTCTTTTTGAGGGTAAAAAGGTGCGTCTTATACTCCGAAAAATACGGTAGTTGTCTTTATTCTGCAAAAAGCCAAATAATTAAAAGTTTTAACTATTAAAAGTCCAATTAAATGCTAATTTAAATATTAAATGAAGTTTTAGTATCCTAAGACAGGAGTCCCCACCCCTGGGCCACCGCCCACTACCGGGCAGTGGCCTATTTGGAATTGGAATGCATGAGTGGCTGGCTAGAGCATGTGCGTGCGCAGCTCAACTTGCACGAGTAGTGAGCTTATCAACAGTTAATATAACCAAGATAACCTTTGCGCCTAATTGGTGTACTGCTTAAAGACATCTGGCTAAAAAAATAGAGACTGTGAGGTCTAGTTCTGCCCTAGGCACAAATTCTAGGCCAAGAAAGCTGTGTGGATTTGTCCATGTAATCATCAGGAGTCAAGACTGCACTTTATTTATTTATTTATTTATCCATCTATCTATTAAATTTGTTTGCCTCCCATCTTGCTGTAAGACTTTAAGACACAAATATATATACACACACACAAACAAACACATAACCATGCAGAGCAGACACACAACTTTATGTGAAAAGTAGAATTTTGTGCATAATTATAGTAAAATTATAGATCACCTTCTTATACTGTAGCACTGTAAAATTCACTTGGACTTTTCTAACCTTCTGAAGAAGGTGGATGAATATCCCAATTCAACTGGAATTTTCCCTCCATAGAGTGATCTGTTGCAACTAATTGCTCTCTTGGAATGATTCCAGAATAATAACTATAGCTTCTTTTCCTGCTATTGCTTCTAAGTAGGTTTTATGGGATATATATCTAGAGAAATGGGATATAATTATAATTGCTAATAGCAAATTTGGGGGAAATGAATGATGAGTTGGCTATTCTTACTTGGTGATAAAAGATTTGTGATTTCTATTCCTGCCAATGTGACGTCTAGTTCTTTGTTTCCTCTAGGTATGGCCTCACAGCTGCAGGTGTTTTCACCTCCATCAGTATCTTCGAGTGCCTTTTGCAGTGCCAAGAAACTGAAAGTGGAGCCCTCTAGCTGGGATGTTCCAGGACAAAGTAACAGTGACGAGTATTACAGTCACGGCAAAAATCTCTCTGGTGCTCAAGGGCCAGCAAGCTCTTCTCACCAGGTAGCAACCTTCAATATCCCTGCTTATGATCAGAACCTCCTTCTCCCTGCTCCTTCAGTTGAGCACATTGTGGTTACAGCAGCAGACAGTACAGGCAGTGGCGGAACAACATCCTTTCAAAACAGCCAAGCCCTAACACACAGGGCTAACATTGCTTTACTGGAACCATATAAAAAATGTGGCTTAAAAAGGAAAAGTGAAGAAGTTGACAGCAACGGTAGCGTGCAAATAATTGAGGAACATCCACCTCTCATGCTGCAAAACAGACCTGCGGTGGGTGCTGCGGCCACTACCACCACTGTAACAACCAAAAACAGTAGTTCCAGTGGCGAAGGTGATTACCAGCTAGTCCAGCATGAAATCCTTTGTTCTATGACAAATAGCTATGAAGTCTTGGAGTTCTTGGGCCGAGGAACTTTTGGACAGGTGGCAAAATGCTGGAAGCGCAGCACAAAGGAAATTGTTGCTATCAAAATTTTGAAAAACCACCCTTCATATGCCAGGCAAGGTCAAATTGAAGTGAGCATCCTCTCTCGACTGAGTAGTGAGAATGCTGATGAATATAACTTTGTCCGTTCATATGAGTGTTTTCAACACAAAAACCACACATGCCTGGTGTTTGAGATGCTGGAACAAAATTTGTATGACTTCTTAAAACAAAATAAGTTTAGCCCTCTGCCTCTGAAATACATTCGACCAATATTGCAACAAGTGGCCACTGCTTTGATGAAACTGAAAAGCTTAGGTCTAATACATGCTGACCTAAAGCCTGAAAACATCATGTTGGTGGATCCTGCGCGCCAGCCATATAGGGTCAAGGTCATAGACTTTGGCTCTGCTAGTCATGTCTCAAAAGCTGTGTGCTCCACTTATTTACAGTCACGATATTATAGGTACGTATCCATTTTCTATGTTTAGTCATGCCTTTTGTATCACATAATTTTGTATCTTGAATCAATAGAAAACTGTATAGATAAATAGATACAATTCAACTCACTGGATTAAAGTGTGAACTGTTTTTTTTAAATGAAATGCTTCCATATCATAGAACAGATCAAGTTAATTTGACTGATTGCGTGCTCACTGTGTCAAAAAAAAGGGGGGGGGAAATTGACTTAAGTAATCCATTCCAGATGTACCCAAAATTATGGGAATTTCCTTCTGGTTCTTATTTGGTGTTCTGTCACTTCTTTGTTATGGTTTGAGATAGTTTGAGGAACCTAAAGGATGGTTTTCCCATAACTTAAGGTCTTCAGAGAAAGATCATCCTTTCATTCCTTCACTGGGCTAAATTTGATTATATAACTAGACAGATGAGCTTATCTGTGGTAGTGCACCGTCAGTAGAATGGCCTTTTCATTTCGGTGCCAAGTTTAAACTTGCATTTTGTTTCCTGTTTCAGTTCAGCAACATGTAAAACTTATTGACAGAGGCATTTTAACTTGTCAGATTAGATTATTTACTGTAGATGTGCATTTTCAGTTATGGTAATTGTAGTAATAGAAATTTTATATCTGCTTTTGTGCTATAACACATTTTTGTTTTCATGTCATGTGATGGCAAAAGAAAGTAGTGATTAAAAAAAGGTTAGTTTTGTTGAACCCTGGATTTGAGTATTAGCTTTAGAAACTATAGGTTATTGAATTTTACACAATCTGGTGTTTTAGATTACAACTGCCATCATCTAGTACAATATGCAAGATGGGAATTATGATATTTACAATCTTATTCATATGGATAACATTATCATATTGGATTCTAACAGGTAGTACCAAAATTTTCATAGTTGAAATTGTAATATTTGTTCCAAGACATCATTAACAGGTAATTGCAATAAGTAAATACTCAGTAGAACCCAATTTGCTTTATTCAGGAAAGTGATTATTCATTTTTTTAAATAACTTTCCCCTTTTTCCCTTATATACATTTGCTTCATAATTGCTCATGAGTGCCCTTATTTTGAAATAATGATATTGTCAGCATTCCTCCTTATTATATTTCATGGCAAGTAGTAATTTCAGGGATTATCAGAAGATGCAGTTATCTTTTCCACCTAATAATAGGAAATTGACCATACACAATATAAACTAAAAGATATCAATTCATGCTCTCCCTTCAATTGTGGGTGATGTAGTCTAAAATATTTTGGGTTAATGAGCACATTATTAATGTTTTCACAAATTGTCCCTGTGTCAGTTTGGCAAATTACAAAATAAATGAGAGAGAAACCTGACAATACTTTCTACTTATTAAAGACTATCTTATGTCTAAAAAGTTGGGGGCTTTCTAAACAAATCATTGGATTCCAGGCATATTTTTTTTTAATCGAGAATCCTAAACCATACTTCTAGGTACAGTTAATCCTAGAAACTGAAACCTTGCTTTATGTTTATTACTGTTATTATTACTATTACTGTTATTAAAGTCAGGTAGGACTGATAATCTTAGAAGTGATTGTGGTCATAATTTACACATGAATTAAAAGACTGTGTTTTCCCAATTTTCTTTTGAACCCCGGAATATGGCCTTGGCCTTATTATTGGGGGGGGGCTTATTTTGGGGGTGCAGGAGGCGGGGGAGCGTGGGACTCGATGTCCTGTCACAGCCACCTCCCCTCCCTGTTCTATCGGCCGAGCGGCCCAACACCACCCCACTCCAATGGCAACAGCTTGGCTGTTTCCCTTCCCCAGCGTTTTTATCGAGGGGTGGCAGGTGGGGCGCGAGGCGCTCTTGCTCACCTGCCTCCTCGCGCCCCACACCTTGCTGATAAGTCTAATGTATCTCTCTCCCTATCTAGCTGTCGAGTCCCCATCCCGCCGCCGTTGCCCCCAGGCTGAGCCTGCTCAGGGGCAACAGAGGCAGCCACTCCCTCGCCTGGTGGCCGCCCTCAGCACGCGCGGGGGGGTCCCATTTGTTCCAAGCCCCCTCCCCCTTTCCTTGGAAGGAAGGCGGCGGCGGCAGCAACTTAGCGGGATGTTCGGTGTTCATGTCGCTAATGCCAAGCGGTGTGGCACGGCAATCGGCAGCAGGAAAGGCCCACTACGGAGCCCGCCGAAAGAGTTGCCCGCCGAAGAAGTGCAGGGAGGCGGATCCCGGGGCAGGCAGCTGGAAGGCCCCTTCTGCATCTCTCTGACGGCTGGGGGGGTGGGGCTCTCCTCCCCTCTCTCCGCGGCAACTCCAGAGCCTCGAAACCTGCCTCGCCTCCTTGCAAGCAGGAGCGCCTTTTGAAATGCGAAGCAGCGCAGGGAATTGGTAAAACTGCCTGCGCCCGCCCGCCTACCTCTCACTTGTACTCGCTCTGTCTCTGGCGCAGCCAAACGCGGTGCGGGCGGGCAGGTTATTAGTTATAGGAGAAGTAATGTTGCCTTTCGCAATTAGTAACTTGTCTAAATCAACTTCCTGAGAATACCTCCCCCCTATCTTTGAACACTAGGGTAATAAGTTACAGAAATATAAAACTGATCAATAATCAACAAAAACATTATATACTGCATCCCATATGCTAAGCAAATGTATTTAAATACTGTGTTTCTGCAGTCAATTCTTTCTTGGCATAGTTATGTTTCAAAATTGAAAATTTGGATTGTTTTTCAAATGATTAAAATCTGCATATCACAGCAAGCCACAATTGCTTAAAATTCTTCACTCAGTTTTTAAATAGATTTTACTAAAAAAAATCTAGTAATGTTATCTGAGCTTAATAAGAGGTTATCTTATTTTTTGATTGTATGCTTTCTAATTTATTACAATAAAAATATTGATGCTTATTTGTTCCAATTAGATATTTAATTATTGTGTAGTTGACAGTTTGCCAAGCTTTTTTATTGGAATAAGAATAGTTGCGACTAAGCCTGTTGGTCATTGATAGGCAGCAGATGGAGTAATACATTCTAGTACAGTCATTTTAGTCTTATTGGCTTGTCATCTCTCATATCTGCCTTACTGTCATAGTTCCAAGAGTTTTGGAAGAGTCTGTAGAAAGCATATGAGTCATATGTTCAAAAGAGGATATGTTCTAATTTGTTAAACTTTCTTTTTAGCCACAATATATAACAAATGTCCACACTGTAAATATTAGAAAAATATTTATGTTGAAAAATCTAAGTTTGATGTATTTTTAGCAAAAACGGAACGTGCGGAGCATTGCAGAGTGCTTCTGGGGGCTGGGAAGGGCGAAAACGGGACACATAGAACAGGCTACCAAACCCTCCGTGTGTCGCGTTTTCCCTCTCCCTGGTCCCCAGAAGCACTCTGCAGTGTTCCGCACATCCAGTGTTTGCCAAAAACGGGCTCATTTTTAGGCTCCCAAAACCTCTGTGCATCATGTTTTTGCCATCCTTGGCCCCCAGAAGTACTCTGCAGTGTTCTGCACCTCCCATTTTTGCCAAAAATGGGCCTGTTTTTGGGCTCCTGAGCCTTCTGCGCATCCCGTTTTCGCCCTCCCCAGCAGCATTCTGCAGGCAAAAAACAGCCCATTTTTGGGGAAAACAGGATGTGCAGAGCACTGCAGAGTGCTTCTGGGGGCTGGGAGGGCGAAAATGTGACATGCAAAGGGTTTGGGAGGCCAAAATCGGGCCTGTTTTTGCCAAAAACAGGACGTGCGGAGCACTGCAGAATGCTTCTGGGGGCCAGGGGCAGCGAAAATGTGATGCGCGGAGGCTATTTTTTTTCTTGTTTTCCTCCTGTAAATCTAGCTGCGTCTTATAGTCCAGTGCATCTTATAGTCCGAAAAATATGGCATTTCTGACTTCATACTGCTAAGAATGGACATTGTACCAAAACAAACAAAAATGGCAAGATCTCTTCACAACTTTCCTAGGATTTTAAAATATTTCATGAATTTCAAGTTAGTATATTTGACTCCAGCTTTCAGTTGTATGAATACAAGGATTCCTTTCATTTTCACAACAGCAAGTTAGAGTTCCCTTCATTTGTCAAGAGTTAGTGGAATCCAACACAGGCTTCCTGTTAAGAGCCGTTGTGGCAGAGTGGTTAGAATGCAGTTGCAGGCTAACTCACTGCTCACTCCAGGAGTTCGCTTCTGACCGGCTCAAGCCTTCCATCCTACCAAGGTACGTAAAATGAGGACCCAAATTGTTGGTGGCAATATGCTGACTCTGTAAACTGCTTAGAGAGGGTTGTAAAGCACTGTTAAGCGGTATATAAGTCTAAGTGCTATTGCTGTTGAAGCAAGATAGGACATGTTCTTCATTAATTTCTCCCTTTCCACCTTCCTTCACCTGAGTGAAAAAGACACATTGGTTGATTTTCCAGATTTCGTGAGCAGTTTTTAAGTTGACTTTTCATGTTGTAGGAAAAAGTTTGCTTTCATCTTACAAAAACTGAATTTGATGTTATACATTAATTATGGCTTTTTCAATAAGCTACGGCTAAAAATTCAGGGTTTAGTACAATATGAATATAATCTTATAGAGAAGCTGTCAGGTTCCGAAGAGAAAGGAACAAAAATGAACACAGATGATGTTTGAAGGTGGTTTATCTTCTTCGGCACGAACTGACCAACAAAGCAGTATGGCAATGAATAGATTGTCAGAGCGAATATCTGGTGCTCCCCACCACCTTTTATGCAGCGCTTGTCTCTCTCCCGCCCCTTGCATGCATTTCCTCCCAGAGTACACATAAACATTAAAGCCGAGCAGACCCCAGCATGCAGGCAAATGCCCAGCAATAACAAGGGGAAGCTGTCCCCAGGGTTCTTGATGTTTTTCAAGCAGTCCAGTGGGAAAGGGAACACTTCTGCTGGTGAGTGTGTTTGGGTGGGTCTCAAGCCAGCTGCCCAGGTGCTGAGACCCCCCCAAGTGGCTGCCGCTGCTTCACAGCTGATGGGGCCGTGCCTGCCGGTCTGGCGGTGATTTTGGCTCTCTGCTCCTCGCCGACACTCCCAGCTGATGGGCGTGGTGTTCCACCACTTTTCCCCGTCCGAATGGCAGCTCCGAGCCGATGGGCTCTCCGGAGTTGACAGAAGCTGTTTTGCTTTGTATAACTGAACTTTTAAAATTGAGCAGCAACATGTTTCTTAGATATTTGAATGCTGTTTAAATAATCCATAGTTAAAATTAGTCACAATGTTCCCACTTTGGACTTCGCTAGCACAGTTATAATCAAAAGTGGAATCCCCCCCCCCCCATTATCTTACTTCTGACTTTATTAGAGAAAAATAGCAACAGAAAGTATTTTTCAGTATTGGGATAAGTGTCCTAGTGTTCCATTAGCAACAAAAACATGGACAAGAGTTAAGGGATTGTAAATGCTATACTATTATTTGTTTGGAGGGTATAACTTTTTGCTGGTTATAGTTTTTTTTAAAAAAAAGCTAAATCGACACAATGTTCATTGTAGGACCTCAATTCCAAGCCTTTATTTAGAAAAAAAAAATATTTATTGCATTAAAATATTACCTTTTTATATTGGAAAAAAAATTGGTTGCAGGCAATATTCCTATGCATAATAAGCTAATGTTGTAGAATCTTGTAGATTTCCCTCCTTGCTAAAATTCCAAAGCTCCCTATAAACAATTCTTTTTTTAAATACTTTATCCCTCATTTAAGGACATAGATATAATAAACTGCAACAAGTTACCTAGACAAGAATGAGAGGAATTCAGTCTTTTCTCCCATAACTTGAAAGGTCAAATCCAACTGGACTGCTATTTCTTTTGTTAGCATTTTGGATTGGGTGCTGTACCATCAAACGTTTTATTGTTACTTACTTTGGATTTTGTTATGATCCTGTGTAATATGTATTGTTCTGAAACATTTTGCATGATTATTAAATTATAGAGGAAAAAAAGAGCAGGATACATCACTCTTCCTTCGAAGCTGAATTTGGCTTTGTTGCTTCTTCTGTGTACATTGTGTACAATGTGTACACAATGTGTACAATGTACTGTGTACATTAAACAGCAATTCTGTCAAGATGTGGCAGGGCTAGAAAGACATCTTCTACTGGATATGTGCTCTTTGCCTGAATTTGTCCATATGGATATATTAAAAAAAATTACACAATATAAAACCATATTCACATGGTACCATGAACCACAAAATTGTCAGCCACATTTTAGCCTACTATGTTAATGCTTGTCAGTTTAAATTAGGCTAATTGAGAAAAATTTTAAGTTAATCATGGGTGACCAGTTTACTTCAAGAGAGCCATTGTATGATTTAGAAAATCTGTTATTCAGTTTTTATTTACGCATGTCTGAAAATGAAATGTACTTTTAAAGTTGTAAAAGAGATTGTTTTGCATATGAAAAATGTTCTGAAATTCTCACCAATGTTTTCCACCTTTGCAAATTTATCAGTTCTCATGCCATTATCCAAGCCGGTTGTGGCCAGTTTCAGCTTCTGGTTCACTAGCATTTGGTGAACCTTGAATTAGCCAATCCTGATCTAAAAGAGCTAGTGAAGCAATATGTGTGTGTGTGTGTGTGTATACATACATATACATATACATATACATATACATATACATAGAAACATAAATACCGTGTTTTCCCAAAAATAAGACCCTGCCTTATATTTTTTGAACTCCGAAATAAGCGGTTGGCCTTATTTTCAGGGAGGTCTTATTTTGGGGTGCGTGGAGCAAGACAGGGTTCCTCTTGCTGTCTTACCTGATTTCCAGCTCTGTCTCCCTAACCAGAGGAAATGGCAGGGACTGGTTACACATGTGGTTTCATATTTTCGGGGGGCTTATTTTAGTGTATGCGCTCAAAAGTCTGATTGGGTTTATTCGGGGAGGGCTTATTTTCAGGGAAACAGGGTACATAAATACATACACACACACATACATACATACATACGTACAATCTCTTCTAGACTTTGTCTAGAAAAAGTTTTCTTCCTTGTTTAAAGTAAATGAAAAGTTTAGGGATTGTATCATCCTCTGATCGGTGAAATTGCTCAATTATAACATAAGATTGAGGGAAAAGAGCAGCTGAGATAACCTACCGTATAAATGAGGCAGAAATCAGTGGTTATGGCCTCTTGAAAGAGAATGAGAGTATATGGAACTGGGCAGAGAAATAATGGAATTGAGAAGAAAAATTGGATCAGGTGCTCAACTACAACCCATATTTATTAGCATTTTTCCAAGCACTTTGCACTTTTTATTGGTAGAAAATGTTGCTAATGATAAATAAACACTCAACTACTTTTAACAGTGATTTATGTTCAAGTTTATGGTTCTCAGCTAGGCTATGCTTTTGCATTGGGCCTTAGATCAATTGACTGATATCAGGTATAGTGAATCGTGTGCCAAATAGATCAAGACACTCTTTTGTTCTACAGCTTTTAAGGTTATGCTTCATTCTTTTTATGTTGTTCCTACATGTGCATAAAAAGGAAAGCTACTGTTACTACTATTTTCAGAAGTAATTTCAAATGAAATCAGTACTTTGAAGGAGGCCTATAATCACTTTACAGGCATAGGCTGATTTTGCTAGAAATTGTCTCTTCCAATTTAACAAGATGTAATCCATGAATACATATATTTATGTCAGATGACTGTAATGGAATATCCTTGAATAGAAAATTGCTGCCAGTGGTATAGAAACTATCTGCATCAGTATTCATACCTAAATAAGAAAAGAGTTTGTAGGTAACAGTATCAGTTTTAAAAAATCACAGCTATTAATCTTTTGAAGCATAAATATCCCAAAATTTTGTATCAATGTAAAGGTTAAAAATATTGGAACTCCTGATTGGTCAGAACCTAGTTTTTCAAAAGTTATATATCTTACAGGTTGTCATAATACCTATTGTAGTTTTCAAGGTCAAAGGATAATTTGCTATTTTTGTCAGAACCTTTATGCATTTTTCTTGGAAAAAATAGTGCTGTTGAAAAGTCTTCTGACTATACATGTAATAAATGACAACCTTTTAGTTGTCATTCAAGCCAGTGGGATTTGTGAATTTGTTAGTAAATTCTGAATAATAAATAAAATATTGCATATTTTGTAGAGCTCCTGAAATCATCTTGGGTTTGCCATTTTGTGAAGCAATTGATATGTGGTCACTGGGATGTGTGATAGCTGAATTGTTTCTTGGCTGGCCTTTGTATCCAGGAGCTTCAGAATACGATCAAGTAAGTCTTTGCTGATATGCTGATATTCAAACAATACTGACTTTAAACTACTATGCTAGTGAAATAATTTCATTGAATCCAGTAGGATTTTCTTTTGAGTAAATATTAGTTGATATTTGTACATAGGCTAAATGAGAGCCTCTTAAGTCATTGGCACTGGATTTGCTCTGAGAGCAATCGATTGGGGTTAATAAATAAGCACCGGTTCTTCTCAGATTGATGCATATAACTTTGTGCTTAACACATTCTTATTTATTCTGGTTATTTTTAGTATGTAGGCTTTTAAGACAAAATATAATTTTATAAGACATCGTGTAAATATCTGCTCATTTTGTCCTCCCCCATCCTATTTCACGATCCCATGTTATAAGAAAAATACAAAGAACTACTAGGCTATGGAATATCCTTTTGAATTAATGGTGTAAAGTCAGTACTGTTAAACTAGCAAGCATATTTTCCTACTCACTTAAAAAAATAAAGCTAGCACTTACAGGGTTACAGTATTTTCTGCCTTTGGCTATACAGCACAGTTGCCTGCTCCATTCTCTGCCAAGAAAGATTATTGCCAACTATCTCTGTGTGAGCATAACTATATGCAAAGTATGAGTATAACTATATATGCATGATTTCATGAAGTCATGTTTGCTCTGGGGCAGACAGGATCCTGGAGTTCGCCTTTTTGTGACCAATCCAATTAATTCCTCTTCCTCTCAACTGTGCTGTATGTTCAAATCAGTATTTACACTCCAAAAAATCATTAAAAAGGAAGGCCTTTCCTCATCATATATTGGTTAGATACCAGTGTCCTTTTAACTACACTTTCACATGCACAGGTGGTCCTCAAGTTCCAACCTTTCATTCAGTGACTGTTCAAAATTGAACAGCGGTACTGAACAAGGTAACTTACAATGAGTCCTTAGAGTTCTGGCCATTTGCAGTGTCCCTGTGATCATTGCAATGAACCATGGCCATGTGATCACAATTTCCAATGTTCCGTTCTGGCTTTCCACAAGCTAAGCTAATGGGGAAACCAGTAGGAAATCACCTTTGATCACATTAGGGCCTCAACTAATGACCTGCATGATCCTCATTTAACTATGACAGTTCTGGGACTGCTAGAATTGCTGTTGCCAAGTAATGTGGTTGCTTGCTATTGTGCTTTATGATCATATTGCTTAGTGAAAAGTTACTGGTCCCAATTGCTGTCATAACTGTTGGACTATCTGTATATATTTGCACCTCATTTCTTTTTAGATATAGATGGTGTACATGTAAATATTTTATATTATTTTCAGCTATTCTCAATTAGTCTGAAATCTGCTCGATATATTTTACTTCCATTGCTATATGTACAAACAGAAGGATATACTTTTCCCTCCCACAGGCATTTTATTGGTAAAATATCTCAAGTGAAGAAGTCTAAAAGTTATAATAAACTGATATAAAACAGTCCTGCACAATCTGTGGATGGGAAAGGACCACATTGATACCTTAATAATAATTATGGTTGGTACAGAATTGTAGCTTGAATTGCTGGTGAGGCCCTGAGGAGTCCACAGCATGTCTTTTGGAGCAGCAAAAAAGCAATAACAACGGCTAAGTGGTAGCACATCCTTTCTGGTGTGAGCAGTATTTGGCAGCAATGGGTTTATGAAATTTTCAAAAAAAAAATCTACTGAACCATAAGACTTGGTCTGCTAGTCATATTTTGTGCAGGCCTAGTAATAGAAATAGTGTCTTAAACACGTAACTTTCCATAGGAAAAGAATAGTAGTAATATGTGTAAAAGAAAATAATTTGGGTGATTTCCTGATAAAAATCAATGTATTTAATTCTAAAACTCACTGTGTTGATTGAATATCAAAAAGAATGACTCCAGGATGACTTTCAGATGTTAAAACAACAATGAACACTAACTTTAATGTGAATATCTTATGAATATGACATCTTCAGTACCTCAAAATAGAATCTTTTTTTAAAGGCATGAAAAAAAATCTCAATTATATATTAATAAATTGGCAAAGTTGAAATACAAATTGAATAGCTTTTTAAAGGAAAACTATTATGATTGGACATAAAATTGTATTGTGTTTCATATAGCTCATATATTAAGAACAGCTGGAAAATTCTGTTATGGTCCCATCAAAAGATTTGGTTCACAGAAGAGGCCAAAAGTTTTTCTCCATAGAAGTAATCTAATTATGTAATTCTCTCCGAGGGGAGTAAAACTTCCCCCCAAAAAGCATTTGTCAGATATTAGCTTCCAGGACAAAAGCAACTTCTTTTGTAACATACCGTGTTTAAAGTACTTGTGTCATTATTGTTTTTGAATTGATAATTTATTGTAATATGTTTTATTCAATTATTACAGTTTAGCTTGCTTTTATTGTTCTATCTACCACTCCGTAGTCTTTTGGGTGGAATAATTATATAAAAATAAAATTACTAGTACTATATGTTAATATTAATAATTGCTTGTTGAGAACATCAATATCATTTTTCTGTTGCAGATTCGTTACATTTCACAAACACAAGGATTACCAGCAGAGTATCTTTTGAGTGCGGGAACGAAAACAAGCAGGTTTTTTAACAGAGATCCAAACTTGGGATACCCTTTGTGGAGACTAAAGGTTTTTTTCTTTTAATTTCTTTTTCTCTTTAGACGGGTTGTTTTTTATTAGTAGTACTTTTAAGACATACCGTATTTTTCTGAGTATAAGACGCACCTTTTTACCCCAAAAAAGAGGGTGAAAACTTGGGTGCGTCTTAT
>JANHFT010001249.1:109608-121384 GCA_032467955.1 Pseudoxenodon macrops
GTGTCCAGGGAAGCATGTTGTAAAAGAAAACTTCTCTCGAGTTTGAGATGTTTGATTGAACTCGTGAGAAGTTCTGTTTTACAACATGCTTCCCTGGACACAACGGCAAGGAACGCAATAGAGCTACAAGTGTCAAGTAGGACGCACGTCTCGCGGCCCGCCACGCCCCACCTGCAAGTGTGAGTAACTTTTCTTTACATTGCAAGGAGTTTCTTTGCAAAGCCTAGCCGAAAGAGAGAAGCGGTGGAGTGAAGCCAGACGCTGGTAAGATGCACATCTCACGGCCCACTCTGTCCCATCCCCTGTCCCACCTGCCACCGCCAAATTGTGCTTGAACTTCTTACCAGCGTCCGGCTTCTCTCTTGCCTCACCCCAACCCCGAGGTTCAACATACTGGCGCAGCTGCGAGCAGCAGGATGTCAGCTGGGCCGGTTTAATGAAGCTCACAACAGTGCTGCAGTTCATGCATGCAATGGCACAACAAGCCTTGCAGCACGAGGCGGCAGCGGGACATCTAGTCCCATGCTCACCTCCTCCTGCACCCCCAAAAGAATAAGATACCTCCCCCGTCAAAAGAAAATAAGACCGTGTCTTATTTTCAGGGAAACACGGTAGAAATCTTGTCATAATAGCAAATTACTTCCTTTATAAATCTCGGCTTTCCACTGCCATCTATTGATTTCTCATAGTCAGGTAAGTTTTCGCTAATACAAAAGAGAGAAACCTGGTAGTAATATATAATTTGCTAGAAATATTTTTGCTGTATGAGTATATTTTGGAATAGAGAATATTTTGTTTTGTTTGTACTATGGAATTGTGTTGGAGAAGAATAGCAGTTATAGTTACTTAGGCAAGTATCAAATTAGATTTCAGAAAGAGCCCAAAAGTTTTTAATGATTATTAATTTGCAGGCATTTTATTTTTAATAATCAGACATAATAGTCTGTATGGTGTTAGCTAAATCACTTCATATTCTCTTTTAGTGTGAAATCCTGTTTTCAGAATATGGAAATTTGTAAACGAAGAGTTAATATGTATGACACTGTTAATCAAATAAAAAGCCCATTCACGACACATGTTGCACCAAATACAAGCACAAACCTCACTATGAGTTTCAACAACCAGCTGAGTACTGTGCATCATCAGGTAAATCAGTTCCTTTTTGTTTCTTTTGATGAACAAAATCAAAACAAAACTTTTTTATCATTTCCTGGAATGATTCTTCGTAGTAATTGACTTGTTTTCAGTACAGTAGCTTCAGTGAATTTCATTTGTAATTAGCCCAGTATTTGATAGACATAGCATTTGTGCCTATGAGTTCTAGATTCCCTTCAGGATGAAGGAATCTGGTGAGTTAAGGTTGATTAAGAAAGTGATTGACATCTGCAGATGTTTTTCCGTCTTGTTTTCATTCGTTTAATATATATGTTAAATATTACAGTTTCTAGTTCTAATGATAGATTATCTTGTTTTTCAGGCTAGTGTTTTGGCTTCCAATTCTACAGCTGCAGCGACTCTTTCTCTAGCAAATTCAGATGTTTCACTGTTGAATTATCAGTCTGCTCTCTATCCATCCTCTGCAGCACCAGTTGCTGGTGTTGCACAACAGAGTGTTTCCTTACAACCTGGAACAACCCAAATTTGCACTCAAGCAGATCCATTTCAACAAACATTCATTGTATGTCCTCCTGCCTTTCCAAGTAAGTGTGTTTTTATTCTGACATACTGTTTCTGAATATCCATGATGCCATAATTTTAATAAGGTTTTAAAAAGATAGAAAAAACTGCGGTCTCTTTATGCATTAGAATCTACATTGTCTTACCTTCTGAAATAAAAACAAATTATGTGAAAGAAATACCCAGGTAACCCAAGTAGATTTTGAAACTTCTAGGACAAAATTGGATTTTGTAATTTAGAAAGTAGTATTTTATGGTACAATAGGTAGGGTATACATTTCATAATAAAAGGAAGCAGCATGGTTCACTTAATGGCTATTTCAAAAAAAAAAATTCTTGACTGCTTCATAACTGTCTTACAAATAGTATTCCTAACTTTTTTGATCCTGTGGCATACTGGATACCTTGAGAACATAGTATCAGTTGTCATAGATTACTAGCTTCTGGGGTGCTTGAACCTTTTTCAGTACTTATAATTATGACCATAACCTGCATCTTTTTTATGCGTCATCTTTGGAAAGTAAGCTCTGAAACACATTTGGGTAGTTATTTATGATCTTAATTTCATCCAGCTGGTCTTCAGGCAACCACAAAGCATTCTGGGTTCCCTGTAAGGATGGACAATGCTGTTCCAATTGTGCCACAAGCGCCAGCAGCTCAGCCTCTGCAGATCCAGTCCGGAGTTCTCACACAGGTAAAAGTGGGGACGGGGGTGAGTAAAACAAGGTGTCATGGATATGTTTGGATAATATATGTGGTGTATTCTCAAATCTGAAATTGAGAACCAGACATTCCTAAGCCTTTTAAAAATCATTAGTAGTACATTAAGGAAAAGATAATAAAACATTTCTTTGTCTAATGATTTCTTTGCTTTAAAGGTTTGGCCTTTGCAAATGGACTTTATTGTCCAAGACCAAAATTTTAGGCAACTTTCATTTACAGGTACAGATCTACCATTGTGCCTAAAACAGAATATATTAGCAGCTGTTATTCTGAAAAAAAGATACATTTTAATTGGCTTTAATTGCTTGCCCTAAAATTACAATTAATACAAGATTTAGTAGAAAGCAGAAAAAAAATGTTGTCTATCACTATTGGTTCAATTAAATTACTCTTTCCCATTCACTTTAAGAGTGCTTTTTGCATTTGTTCTGTTTCTTGATGCTGAGAAAATGGCCTACTACTTTGATAATATTAGTTTTCTGTTCTGCTATAAAAACAAAGGAGCCTCTGCTCTCAGAAGCCTCTTTTTTTTGGTTATATGTTCATTGTTAAAATGGGATGTTTGTTCCGGAACAGAATATTTTGAAATAAGTTACATACATTACTTCTTAACTTAATCGTATTATCTTTGCAATGCAGCTTTGGTTACATTATTGTAAACTCCATTTAGGTCAGGCATGAATAACTTAAAGACAGCAACTTGCCCTTTTTATTTGCATTGCAGAAGGCATTTGGAAGCACTTAGGTTGCATAATACAAATCCAATATTGTATTCAGTATGAATACAACAAAACATTTTCTTCTTTTCTAGGTTTTAAGATTTTTGTGATAAGATATAATATAGTTTTATACCGATAGAGCAATTCAATTGCTCTATTTTTAAAAGGAGATAAATAGGAATTTTTATATCAAGACACAAAATGCTGGTTTAACAACTGAATGCTTTTGATATGCCATTTTAGGAATTATTTCTGTTTTCAAGCCTTTCCTGCACTTATAATCCCCCCCCCCCGTTTAATTTTTGTTTTAAGTGCACTAAATACAAAAGGCTTGTTCATGGATATGACGAAATACCCGTTATCAGTACATACAAGTTGGAAGAAAAGCATATTGATTTTCAGTGAATACCTATGAATTCTGCAAATCACTCAAAAGCGCCCTTAGTATCCTTGGGGGAAGCCTTTCTGGCCCTGTTACCTTAGTACATTTGTTTCACTCACTGCCTAATCTACATTTCAGGGAAGCTGTACACCACTAATGGTAGCAACTCTTCATCCTCAAGTAGCCACCATCACGCCGCAGTATGCGGTACCCTTTACTCTGAACTGCGCAGCCGGCCGGCCAGCGCTAGTAGAACAGACGGCTGCAGTACTGGTAATTGCCTCCCTTGATTGTGTTCACTAACGGAGTTTTTGTTTTAACTTAGACTTGCAGAGGGCATGGAAGCATGTGCCATCTTGTGGCTGTGTTCTTGCTACATCTTAATGTCTTGTTGTTTTTCCTCCCCAACATTGCTGAAGCACTGTCTGACTCTGATGTTTAGTGTTGCTCTGTAAAGAATCCAGATTCATTGACTGTTGTTCTTTGCTAGCTAGATTGCTGATCAAGCTCTTCTCCTAGTTTGGAAAGAGCGGTAATGTACTTCTTCTTTTCTGTACTTTTTTATCTTTTATTTTATTTTGCTGATTGAAAACAATAGTAATGGTCCTTAGATTGATTCAGCCATTAATACCTGGGTAGCCATGTCTTGACAAATTTAGGTGTTTTTTTTTAAACTTTCTTTATGGCTTTAACAACCCAGATTTATTAACCTACATGAAACAGTTAGCAGCAACCCAAATCTCTCTGGCCTCTCATTATCCCTGACCAGTATGCATCATCCTTAAATAGATGTTGCAATCCACCCGTGCTTTTACTTCCTTTTACATGTCTTGGTTGAGATTAAAGGTGAGCTCTTCCTATCTAAGCTATATCTTAGAGTAGTTCTTTCATTCTCTAGGGTGGTTTAAAAAAAAGCACTGTGCAGACTTCTCAAATTTTTCTTTCTTATTCTGGATTTCTCTGATTGGGATTCATGCTTTGTAAATCCCACAAAACAATCAATTAGAAACCCCAGAATCAGATCAGTGAAAAACATGGAAACATTGCAGTGCACTTGAAATGGTGATGTCCTCACATGTCTTGCCAAGCACACTTCTATTTGTTGCATACTCATTGTCTTATGTTACTTTAAAGTGATAATATGCGAGCATCTTTCTCTTCCAATGGAGAGAAAAGGGGCATTGTTGGCTTTAGTCAGAACAAGTCTCACCAAGATGAGTAACTGGTCCCTCTGACATTGCTACCGTTGCTCCAAGGAATGCCATATGGGTAGGCAAGATAGATTAAAAAAAATAAAATTGTAACTGCATGTGTTGAAAGGATCACTATAAATTTCATAGTTCTCCATTCTGACTTCTATTATTTAATTCTAGCTAAATTTCATAATTGAAACATATGGAGTATATCTAATAGAAAAATCTTTGATTATTTACTATTGGAAAACTATTTTTTCAACCAATAGGCTAAGTTGTCCTTTGGATTTACTGCTAGGAGGCTGAGACCAGAATGCTATATATCTTGCACTCAAAATGCATTGGAACAGAAAATACAAAATCTGAGACTAGTATAAATTAATACAGATTACGACCTCTTGTCTCACAGAAAAGGGAAAGCAACTATGGAAGACACAGGCCCTTTGAATTTCTTTTAGATTTGTGTCCCCTCTAACTTTTGAGATTTCTCAAGACATAGCCTTTATGTTTTCAAACAATTTTCAGCTTTAAGGATTAAAAACTGGATTTTAATAAATCCCTAGATGACATACGTGGAACTAGAATCTGCAAAGCATTCAGAACTGAACCATTTCAAGTTTGAAACAGTTGTTTGGGGTTCAAATGAAATGCATCAACCTTAATAAAAACGCTCCAACTTTGTTTTGATCATTCTGGAATCATTTTTTAGCTCGGAACTGAGTAGTTTTGAACTGAAATACTGTACGTATGGAATGGTCAGAACAGTGTGGGAACACTGAAAAGTGGAAGCATTATGTTTGAGCTTGAAACAAGATTGAAATGTTTTGAGTTTGAAATGTTTTCTGCGTCTCTGCTTGGAATACTAATTGCTGTGCTTCTATGGATACAATGACACAAAACATACCTTCTAGACTAAATCCACTTAATCTTATCTGAATCCTACCTTTCTCTCCATGGATTTTGGCTTCTAGGCTTTTGCCTGAAATGCTCACCTTTAGTGCTTTCAACACTTCTCCCTTTTGCCGCTTCATCTAAGTTTACGTTAGCCATTTGCTAAGCTTTGCATATTTTTGTCCCTCCTCTGTCAAAACAGTTCGTCGCTTGGAAAGCCCGATTTCTGCCTTCTGGTGGGGACATTAGATCTCGCACTATATTAAACTCTCTGCTTTGTCTTGTGCAGGTGTTGGCTTTTGGAAAGAGGCATGGTGTGACTTAACATTATTCTCTTTTTTTTTAATTATTCCGCTTATGTTGGCAGAGGGGTTAGCAGTTCTCTGCTTGAAAGCTGCTTGTTTGGAACCAGTGTTTGGAATAAGAGAATTTGTTACTTGCAGAAATATGTCATTTAAAATTGCATTTGTAATGTTTTCAAGCTGTATTGCAGTTTGAACTGTGTGGAATGTGATAATAAGAATTGGATTCTGGAAATATTTTATTGCAGAACTTTTTCTTGTAAATAAGTTTTTGCAAAGAGAAAAACATTTTTCTTGGATGAATTTAATAAATCCATTGTAAGAAATTCACACCGTAAACAGATTTATTATAACTGTGGTAGGATCTGAAAGCAAACACAACTAATTGATCCTCCATAGGAGTTACATGTTTTATATAAAGCAACAGAGGAACTCCTTTTATTAAAAACTGATGTGCTGGGATACATTCTTCATGTCCTGGAGAGGAAGAGTTACCATATTTTTCGGAGTATAAGACACCCCCTCTCCCCCCCCAAAAAAAAGAGGATGAAAATGTTGGTGCGTCTTATACAACAATACAACAATTTTGGCCGCCTGAAGCCCCGGCCCTGCATACAATGTTTGCGAAAAATGGGCTCATTTTTGTAAAAAACAAAAACGGGGTGCGCAGAGGGTTTGGGAGCCTTGCAGAATGTTTCTGAGGGCTGGGGGAAGGCAAAAATGACCCCGTTTTTGTGAAAAAACTTGACTTTTTCGCAAAAACAATGCGGTTTTTGCCTTCCCCCAGCCCTCAGAAACATTTCCCAAATCCTCTGCATGTTCTGTTTTTGCAAAAACAGACCCGTTTTTGTGGAAAGTGGGGTGTGTAGAGGGTTTGGGAGGCTTGCAGAGTGTTTCTGTGGGCTGGGGAAAGCAAAAAACGACCCCGTTTTCCGCAAAAACACTCGTGTTTGCCTTTTTCCAGCCCACAGTGTGCAGTCCTCCTGAACTCTCTGCCACCCCGTTTTTTGCAAAAACGGGTGAAAAACGGGT
Source organism: Pseudoxenodon macrops (assembly GCA_032467955.1). Classification (NCBI taxonomy): domain Eukaryota; kingdom Metazoa; phylum Chordata; class Lepidosauria; order Squamata; family Pseudoxenodontidae; genus Pseudoxenodon; species Pseudoxenodon macrops. Next base: position 116,528 of record JANHFT010001249.1, read on the forward strand.
GCGTTCAAAAAACACGGTGCACTGTGGGCTTGGGAGGCTTGCAGACTGCTCCTGGGGCCGGGGAGGACAAAAAATTTTTTTTTCTTACTTACTCTCTTTGAAATCTTGGTGCGTCTTACAGTCTGAAAAATATAGTAGCTATATTCTACAACATTACTCCTGTAGAATTACAAAAATAAATAGTTTGCTTAATAATTGTTATAAAAAGGATGTGCTTAATCTGCCAAAGTAGGAAGAGAGATAGTCAGTTATCAGGTATGAGCTGCTATCCAGTGAGAAATTGTTATAGTACTTCCTTTATAATTCAGAGCCTTTCTAGTTATATAATGTGTACTTAAAATATTTAAGACTGCAGATGGCCCAGCAATTTCATTCTTCTTATCTTAATGGCTCAACAGTAACCATCTCATTCAAGGTCAGTGAGCCTAAATTTGTGGATTTCATCTGATTTATGCACATTTGGCTATATATAAAATTTGGCTATATATAAACGTGTGGCAATTTTTGTAAAGTATTTGCTTTTCAAAGGGAAGAAAATATTACCAATTACTCCTGATTCTATGTGGAGGACCACATAAAATATAGTTTACATTATTTTCAATTTTTGGAATTTTAACATAATGAATGAGCCAAAAGAAAGTTGTTCTCCAAACATTTGAACACAACCCTTCATTTTAAAATTATATTGCCTTCTACTTCAGTCATGCACCAACCGATTTTCTACTAGTGAGTATGTGGAAATAGTTACCATGTATTCAGCAGCTGTTGTAGGCTGCTATCTGCAGACTACTAGATTAAGTTAGTGAGGAAGAGATATTCATATTCTTTCAAAGGGCTAGTTTCACATGGAAATGTTTGTATGAGAATTAGCTTTCAAAAACAAATACATTAACTCCAAAACGTAGCCTAAAATTTTGCTGCTTTTCCTAAAATCTCAATCTCTCATTCCATATTTGAAGAATCATCTTCAAAGCTACCCCAAATTGCAGTCTTTTCTGCCAAGCTGTTTAAGTGCTAAGTATATTTTCTGCAACATTGTATGAATATAAAACTCTTACACAGTTGGTCTTATGAGATATACAGCAAACAGAGTGAGGAAACATTTTTATTTATATTTTTTTCATTTCCATTTGTAAAATTATTTGCAAAAATGCAGTCTCGTGTCTTTATCTCTGCAAGTTAACAATATCTCATTTCTTTTACGTTAAACAACTTTTTTTAAAGTTTTTTTAAAAAAAAGCTAATCTTAATAAATATTTTGTTTTTCTTTTTGTTGTTTTGCAGCAGGCCTGGCCTGGAGGGACCCAACAGATACTTTTGCCTTCTACCTGGCAACAACTTCCTGGGGTTGCATTGCACAATTCTGTCCAGCCTACAGCTGTGATTCCTGAATCAATTGGAAGTAACCAGCAGTTGGCTGATTGGAGGTGAGTCTTCAACCAAGCAGAAATATAAGTAGTACATAATACGAAAAAGTGTAGAAATGATGTAGTGTTTTCGGATTTTAGAATAGATGATCAGATGTGTAATAGTAAAGTAAAAAAAACTTTTTTCTTTAACCAGTATGTACATGTGATATCCCTTTGGGAAGACAGGAGAGTGAGGAAAAGACATGTAGAAATATGATTGAATAGTCAGGAAATGTGTGGATAGAGATAATTTCCATAAATGCTCAGAAAAGGTAGAAAGAAATCTATTGGGCATTCTCAAGATATGCCATCATGTAATGTTAAATTACAGTTTTTTATGGAAAATAATGTACAGTTAGTATCTGAAGTTTTAACAGTAAGGAAAGAATACTGTGGTACATTCATATTTTCTGTTCAAAGAGGCAGAGATCAAGCAAAACCTACCGTAATTTCGATAAACGAATTATAGATTCTTCCCATTCCAGAATTCTAATTGGAAACTGTGCTCTAGGATTTCTGGTCTTCTGGAGTATATGTGTATGTGTGAATAGATATGCTTTCAAGTCAATATTGACTCCTGGTGCCTGCCTGGGCAAGTCCCTACAATTTTCTTGGCAGTGTTTTTTAGAATTGGTTTGCCCTTCCTAGGTCTGAGAGACAATGGCTGGCCCAAGGTCATTCAATTTGTTTTGTGCCTAATGTGGGACTAAAACTCACAGTTTTCTAGTTTCTAGCCTGATGCCTTAACCATTATAAGAAGCAGGCTCTGTATTATGGAGTACATAAATAATACTAGGAAACTATGTGTTGTTTTCTTTCCTTTAGAAGTGCTCATTCACATGGAAATCAGTATAGCACTATTATGCAGCAGCCATCTTTGTTGACCAATCATGTGACTCTGGCTACAACCCAACCTTTGAATGTTGGAGTGGCTCATGTTGTAAGACAGCAGCAAAGTAATGTGGTACCAGCAAAGAAGAACAAACACCCATCTCACAGTGCCACTAAGTAAGTAAATTATTTGTCCCGATTCTGAATAGGAATCGGCAGACTACATTTTCCAGTATATACTTACATTTTTAGTATAATAACACTATGATTATAGCAGATTAAATCCTCAAGGACATTCAAAGCCAGACAGTTATAAGAACTTTCATGTGCACTAGCATTAATTTAGCACCTATATGTGCTTCTGTATTGTGAAGTAATCAAATATACAACTGAGGAGGTGTAGAGATTAAACATTTGATTACAGAGTCTGGAACAAGCATTGATATGAGAATCTGAACATCTAAATGACATGCTTTTCTCTTGGATTGGACATGATTATTTGAGCTGGAATAAGCTCAGAGCCATTCAAAATATATAAGCTCTGTTTATGCCTTTGGTGGATTAATTTATCATAATTATACACTTACCTTTCCCATAGGCCTGCATCTACTTTGGAGGCTATTCCATCTCAAGTCTACTCTCTAATTGGAAGCAGTCCTCTGCGTGCCACATCTTCCTCCCATGCTCTCCTTCCAGTGCAAGAGCAGCATCAGCCCATTGTTATTCCAGATACCCCCAGTCCTCCTGTTAGTGTAATCACCATCCGAAGTGACACTGATGAAGAGGAAGACAACAAATACAAAACTGGAAGGTAGAGGCTTATGTTTCTTTCAATTCATTAATGTATTACAATGAGAAAGAGAGAATCATGAAGCTAAAAAAAAAAAAGAGCCCATAGTTAAATGGTTGAGTATATGATTTTTCAGATGCAAGGAAGATTCAAGGCTAAGTCTCTGACATCTTTAGGTGTTTCCATTGATAATTCTGGTCTAGTTTGATCAATAGAGTTGAAGATGTCTGCCCTGATAATTTTGATCTAGACTGAACAGTAGATTGGTGGGATACAATACCCTTTAATAATAATGTATGTAAATTGTTAAAGCTAATGTAATATAAATCTCATCTTATACAATGATACAGAGCTGTTGGATAAGTACATGTTTTTTAAAGCTCGGGATTCTTCATAGGTTATACAACCATAAATTTTCTTATCTTTAATTTATGATCTGTGCTAGAAGTATTAGTTTTAGACTAGCTCCAAACTGTTCTCCATCATTTAAAAGGTTGCAGGCCTTGTTAAGCCAGTCTAACTTAAAGAATAGTTGTGAGAATGCAATAAGATATATTTCATATAACCTACTCAAAGCATTTGGAAAAGTGATGGGATGCAAATGTATTTAGTACAGTTTTGTATTAAGAGTAATGCAGGAGTTGCAGTTAAATGCAAAGTTCACATACTTGTGTGCTTTGAAGCATTTTTTGGGAAACAGATCATTGTCTGCATTGCGAACTGATTGTTTCTTTTTCATCTTACTGGGGTTGCTGAATAGTTTGGATATATATTTTTAAGTGTTGTAATAAGGTAATATTAAGATAAATAAGATGACTAATAAGAGTTCTTGTTTTATCATAGCATGGGCATGAAACAGAGATCCAATGTCATCAGCTACGTTACTGTTAATGATTCCCCTGATTCAGATTCTTCCCTGAATAGCCCTTATGCATCAGATGCACTTTCCACACTCAGGAGCTCTGGTGTTGTGCTGGAGCCAAGTAGAGGGGCGGCTGAAAGCTCCACCTCCCGTACCATTATTGTGCCTCTGAAAACACAGCTTAGTGACTGTACTGTAGCCACCCAGGCCTCAGGTAAGCTTCATTGCCTATAAACTACATTGGTCTATAACAGGGGTCAGCAACTCAAACATTCAGAGAGCCATTTGGACCCATTTCTCACAGAAAAGAAAACACTAGGAGCCACAAAACTCTTCCTGTGCCTGACTATTTCTTGAGCAGCCACAAAACTAGCATATATACTGTATTTTCCAGAGGGTGGAAATGTTGGTGATTTTGGCCTCCTGAATCCCCACCCCTGCATCCTATTTTTGCAAAAAACGGGTCTGTTTTTCTCAAAAATGGAACATGTAGAGGATTTGGGAGTCTTGTAGAGTGTTTCTGTGGGCTGGGGTAAGACAAAAACTCCCCGGTTTTTGCGAAAATTGGTCCGTTTTGTTTATGACTTTGCCCAGCCCACAGAAGCAGTCTGCAGGCTTCCAAAACCCTCTGCACGCCCCATTTTTCGCAAAAACAGGTGAAAAACGGGTCTGTTTTTGCAAAACAAATAGGGTGCACATAGGGTTTTGGAGGCCTGCAGACTGCTTCTGTGGGCTGGGGGAAGGCAAAAGCACTCCTGTTTTATGAAAAATGGCGTTTTTCACAAAAACGGGTGAAAATGTGGCCCATTTTTGCAAAAAACACAGAGGGTTTGAGAAGCCTGCAGACTGCTCCTGGGGCCGGGGAGGACGCAAACTTTTTTTTCTTACTTACTGTGTTTCCCCGAAAATACGACCTGTCCCGATATTAAGCCCAATTGGGCTTTTTGGCACATGGGCTAAAATAA
>JANHFT010001249.1:121484-149862 GCA_032467955.1 Pseudoxenodon macrops
CCCTTATGACCATCAAGCCATGCCCACAAAATAAGCCACGCCCACAGAACCGGTAGGAAAAAAATTAGATTTCACCCCTGATTTGAATGTATAAATCCAGCTTCACTTTTCAACAGGCTTTCTAGACTATAAAGGCTTCTACAGATTCAGTTGCTTTTCTACTATTTCTGGAATTGTTAGAAACCATGTACTCTGTGCCACAATTTCAATTCCATACATGCAGAAGGTTGAGTAGGATTATCACCTTTCAGATATTATCTGGTGGAGCTGCCCATGTGTTTGATCATTTCCTTAGATTCCCTGCCATCACAGCTGTATTGGGGTGCCAAGGCCATGCTCAGCCTTCATGTGTTTGATCAGCTTTCAGCTTCTTTCCTGTGACCCACCACAAGCATTCACTTTCCTCTCTCTTGGGCTAAACATATGTGCTGAATTTGCCACCATAACTGGAAGTTCAGCGCAGCTTTCAGAACTCTGAATATGTGGGAAAAGCTGACTAGACAGGTATTGGATCAAAGCTAACTTTTAGACTTTACTTGATTGAGACAGCTTTGGATCTCCTGCCAATCTCTATCAGGTCATGGTTAGCCCTTCTAGATTTATTGTAGATGAAGTTTAAAAAAAACTATGAATACTATGTTTTCTATGCCTATCATTTCTTCTGATAAATAAATGTGTAGGATAAATAAATAAATATGTGGATTGTCTCCCTGTGTCATTGCTACTGTATCTCATTGTGTCAGACTGCTTCTGTTAATTGTGTAATGTAGAATATTACCTATCAGACAGAATCCTTACGCAACAGAATACAGTCAGTGATGAGGCAAACTTGCCAACGTATAATGCCAGCCCTCCTGGCACTCTACCAAAGCCAGTGATCAAAGCCACAAAGCCTACCACTACAACAGAGCATATCACTGACATTCATCGATGTCATGTTGAATCTGGAACTTCAGAGAAGCAAGTGGAAAAGTAGACAACATCTTTCTTCTTGAAAGTATTTATCCTTAAGTTGGAATAAAGCACTTGCTCCAGCATAATTAATATATGCAAATACTATTCAAATGTATGTCTTTGGAAAAGGTTAATGCATTTCTTTTGTTGTTGCTGGTGTAATGTGCTGGCTATCTTATTATGCAGGGTGTTGGGACACTTAGGAGAGGGCCTCCACTTTAGTGGAGGTTTGAAAGAAGCAATTCCCCAAAGCAAAGGGACCTTCTAGGAAGAAAGCTCAGTGATCATGTTGTTTCATTTGGCTCTGCCTTGGCGTCCATCTTGCATTTGTGCTAAGAGACAAGGCTGAGAAGAACTTAAAACCTGCAACTCAGATCTGAAGCGGCTTCGTACCACATGGCTTGCTACACTGGGGGGAATCTGGTTGGTCCTTTGCTTCAGTACACTAAATCACACAGCTTTTGTGGAGCAAATCTCTTCCATGAAGCAAATCGAAACATTCACCTGTTATCCAACGAGTGTGTTTGCTTCTCACCTCAAAGAAAGCAGGGGAGTTTTAATTTCCAGAGATACCCAACAGAATTGCTGCATGGCGACATTCATATGTAATAAGATCCAAATCTACTGGATGAAAGTGAATTGCAATGCCACAGATTTATTCCTGTTAGCTATTGGAAAGAAAAAGAGACCCACGTGGGATATAATGTGTCCTTGTTAAGGCTTTGTGCTATATCTTTTTTGCCCTGGTGTGAAATGATGGTTATCAATATCATATCATTCATTTCATGTTTTATCATTTTATTCAATCCAGTTCGTCTTATTACTCTTAGCCACTAGCTAGCCTTATTTTCCAGCTAATTTTGACTTTCTGAGCAGAGCAGTACACGTCTCAACAGAAGGCAGCCTCCACATAGAGGCAGACCCCTGGAGTCTAAACAACTAAATTATTCACAATTTTGCTCAAGAAGATGTTGAAATACTATACTTCACAGCACGCCTCTTTTCTAATGACAAGAAAACATTATTTATATTTCACCCAGCCTGGTGCAAACACCAGCATTGCCTTGGCAGAGGCAAAACAACACCAAGGTCATTCGCCTTATGAAATAAGTTCTGAACTTGCTTTAAAAATATTTGCTGAGGCCCTCAAGACTTCTCTCTCATAGAGCTCTGCCCTCAAACAACAGTCAGCTTTCTGGAAACAACTTTTTTGAACTAGGTACAAATATGAATTAAAACAGTGGAGAGCTACCAACAACTAAACAAGTTTATATACCAGCCGAAGAAAACAGAAGAAAAATAATGATGATCTATTGACAGTACTTCACTTACAACTAAGCCCTATTTAATCCTGATGATTTGAATTGGTTTTTTTTCCCTCAGAAAAAGGACATAAATTATTTGCTAATCTAACCCAGCCTATCGATAAGTCTTCAGTGGACTTGTGATCTATGCTGGAGACCCTTCTCTTTAGTTCAGGCTAGAGATGATGAAAGAGAAAAAGAAATGATAAGCCTTTTGAGCATCATACTGTTCTACTAGAGGCCAGAATGGACCAGTACTATAAAATTCAAGGACTCTTGTCTCTAATCTTGGTGGTGAAGGATAGATCTTATGAAGAGAAACTCACTTGAAAGCTTTGGAGAACAGGTTATTTTCATGAAATCCTTGCTAATTAACTGAATTCCAGTATACAAAGTTTCTCACAATCCATTTTCACAATGCCCCTTTCAGAAAACATAGCTTTTTAGAAACAGCAGCAGAACACACATATAACTGGCTGCATCGTGATTTGCTTATTGTTCAGGAAGCATAAATTAGGTAAGTTTGCATTAAAAATTCTCCCTAGCCCTTTACTTTAACAACGGTACTTCTTTTTCTGATTTTAAAAAGGAGGCCAAAAGGGATGTTTCATACTCTCCAAACTACTCTGCCATGCATTATACAGACATCAAAAACAAAGACAAGGGGAATGGTGTACTTGCATTTGCCTACAGCAATGTATCAAACCTTGTCATGTTTTCATTTCTGATTTATGATACTCAGAGGCTCAACAGCCTGTTTAAAATGACTCTTGGAGAAAATAATAATAGTAATAGAAAAAACTCCAAAATACTCATTTGAAAGGAAAAGCTAAATGCACTTCTTTAGTTGCACTTTGAGCAAACACCTCCCCTTCTCAAACCTCTGCCATGAATTAAAATAAGGGTTGCATAACTGTGGAACATTGATATCCACGGATATATCATTCCAATTTTGCTCCAAAGTATTCCGTTCTATGTAGAATCTTCAACCATTTTCATAGGTCTGTAGAGATTTTCAGTCATCCAGGTCATAATTGTCCCAAAGGTTTTTTTTTCAGGAAGCAACTGGACTTTCTTGTTTTTTTTTCTTTTGAAGACATCTCGCTTCTTATCCAAGAAGCTTCTTCAGCTCTGACAGGATTCAGATTCCATTCCTCACTAGCCTGTCAGAGCTGAAGATATTTCTTGGATAAGAAGCAAAATGTCTTCAAAAGAAAAAGAAAAAGAGAGGCCACTTGGCTCCTGAAAAAGCACCTTTGGGACATTTTCAAAGTATATACTGTATGTGTGTGTATGTATGTACATACCCTGTTTCCCTGAAAATAAGACCTCCTCGGATAATAAGCCCAATTAGGCTTTTGCATGCATGCGCTAAAAATAAGCCATCCTCAAAAATAAGCTCTCCCCAAAAGACAGCAGCAGCCATGAGGTGACCACACTCACCGCCTCCTGCACCTCAAAAATAATAAGACCTCCCCGAAAATAAGACCAAGTGCTTATTTCGGCAGTCAAAAGAAAATAAAACCCTGTCTTATTTTCAGGAAACATGATATATATATATATGTATGTATGTATGTATGTATGTATGTATGTATGTATGTATGTATGTATGTATGTATGTATGTATGTATAGGCTATATCCCTGAATATAATTCCTGTATGTTTTTATTTCTTTTCTTTTTGTTTTATAATTTTGTTATTCTTTTTTTTAAAATCAGTTTAGATTCAGTAGGGTTGATCAAAGCATGCTTAACCTAGTCTTTTGTATAGAAAAAATAATAATCCAGCAACCGATGAGGGGATTTTGTACTCATCAGAGTGTTACATATTCTGTTTTACATATCATCATATTACTTCATTCCCCAAGGATTTCTGGAGAGATTAAAGTATATATAATCACTTGAAACTAAATGTGTAAATATGCGGTTGGCAGAACAATTAGTTTTCAGGAGTTTAAACAAAGCTATGGTGATAGGTTAACAGCTGGACAGTCATGTAGCTTGGATGGGCAGAAAGCTTTCCAGACTAAACCTCTCAAGAAAAGTTATCCAGATCTACACTCTAGTTCAGTTGATACCCTCTAGACCTCTGTGGAACAAATGTTCATAAATTGGGTTCACATTTCCAATTTATTGTCACAAAAATCCCTGGATACTATTTTTGTTTGCCTTGGCGCAAAAAAAATGCCAAGAAAGAGTTAGCACTCACTTTTGCAACAAATGCCACAAAGAGAAACAGAGGAGAAAGAATGGGTTGAACTTGAATCCAAAGCCAATTGACATGGCAAGACCAAATCATGTATTAAACTTGCTTTATTTTTCTGGAAAGCGAAGGAGTTAGCATCCCTTTCTAACATATTACATTTACAGTAGCAACTGTAGAAACAAGAGCTGTGCTGGATCCAAACAAAACAGACTGAATCTAACAATCTATCTCAGTCTAACATCCAGATGTGTACAGATAGGGATGTATGGGAAATAAAACATTACCACTCATGTTCCCTAATAGCTGCCATTTAGTCTCATGCCTCTAATTTAATTAAGAGCATTAATTAAATCAACTGAAATTGAACTCATAATGCACAGAACAATAAGTGTAGCTTAGCCCTGAAGTACAAGGCAGAAGGGAAAAAATGAATTTGAAGTCCTAATGCATTAAACTTTGACTCCAGAATTTCAAACCACTTTGTTGGCTTAATAGGAGGGTAGAATATCAGAATGAATATGTAGTATGGCTGTTGGAGGTGGACCATAAGGAAGGCTGAGTGCCAAAGAATTAGTGTTTTCGAATCGTGGGGTTGCTTGAGACTTGGACTGCAAGGACATCAAACCAGTCAATCCTAAAGGAAATCAATCATGCCTGTTCTTTGGAAGGACAGGTGATGAAGCTGAATCTCAAATACCTTGAGCACCAATGAGAAGAGAGGACTAACTGAAAAGACCCTCATGTTGGGAAAGACTGAAGGCAAAAGGAGAAGGAGACCACAGAGGATGAAATGGTTTGATGGTTTCATCAAAACAATGAACATGAGTTTGGGCAAACTCTGGGAGGCAGTGGTGAACAAGGAGCCTGGTGGACTATGGTCCAGGGAGATCACAAAGAATCAGGCATTACTTAGTGACTGAACAAAAATAACAAATGTCAGGATGGAATCTGGTTGTGAAAGTCTGCATTAGATTTTCAGTATTTTACAGAACACAGCTTTAGTAGTGTAGACATAGAAATGCCTGCTATTATCATCTATCCCATACTAAATATTCTCCCATTCTTTAATTTAAGAAAGAGTTATGACCACCCATGTTATGAACCACAATCATGGGCAGATTCACACAGCAATGATACAAAACTCAAACCAGATCAAAAACCTTTGGTGCCCCAAAGGCAACTGTCCCTCTGTATCAGAATTGATTTTTACTGGGTTCCAGATTCACTCTGTCCCAATTCTTGGGGAGAACCACCTCTTCAAGGCCTTCCAGGAGGCTAGGAAGGTAAGAGTCTGCCAGATCTCAGGATAAAAGTTGTTCCACAGAGCAGAGCTGCTATTGAGAAGATGCATTTCCTAGGCCCTACTAAATGACAACATTTAAGGGAAGGGACCTGGAGTGCATCCATCTTATCTGATTTCTTGGAACAGGTCAATGCACTTAGGGGGTGATGGTTCTGTCAATAACTTGGCCCTGTGCCATTCTAGACTTTAAATATGATAAACCATCACCTTAAATTGCACCTGCAAAAATGAAAGCCAGTGCAACTAGTGCACCAACAGCATAATATGAACTAACTGTGAATCACCCACAAGTGCACACAACTGCAGTGGGCCGTGTTTCCCCGAAAATAAGACAGGGTCTTATCTTGGGGGGGCTCTCCTCTCCTCCCTCCACAGCAGCTCAGGAGCCTCGGTACCTACTTCGCCTCCTTGCAGGCAGGAGCGTCTTTTGAAATGGGAAGCCGTGCAGGCAGTTGTTAAAACTGCCTGCGCCCGCCCGCCTATCTCTTGCTCAGTTTCTTTTATGGACAAACGTGGCGTGGGCGGGCAAGCGCAGCCAGTTTTAACAGGTGGGCAGACGCAGGCAGTTATACCAACTGCCTGCACCGCGTTTGGCCGCGACAGAGACCGAGCGAGCAGAAACTCCGAAGCCTCGATACCTGCCTCGCCTCCTTGCAGGCAGGAGCGTCTTTTGAAATGGGAAGCCACGCAGGGAGTTGGTAAAACTGCCTGTGCCCGCCCGCTCACTCTGCGTTTGGCCACGAAAGAGACCGAGCGAGAGGTAGGCGGGAGGGCGCAGGCAGTTTTAACAGCTTGCCGCGGGCGAAGTGCTCCACCATGGTGGAGCCCATGGCGTTCTCTGACATGAAGGCGCGGGGCACCAGCGGCTGGAAGGCCAGGCCCAGAAACCAGCCCAGCCCGGCCACGAAGCTCAGCGCACTGCGGGCGAGAGGGAGGAGGAGAGCGGCTCAGACGGGTGGCGGCTGGAGAGACCACCTGCTCCCACCCCCGGCCCGGCCCCCACCAGAGCGGCGCGTGCAGGCGGAACAGAAGCTGGGAGAGCGTGCGGCGCCAGTGCGGGTCCAACAGCAGCCCCATGGCGGGCGGGTGGCCGCCAGCATCTGCCGCTCTGGTGGGGGCCGGGCCGCCCAGGAGTAGAAGAACGTGAGAAATGGGTTCTCTTGCAGCGCCTCCTCTCTCTCCTCCCAAGTGGCAGCATGCATCCGGCTTACCGAATCTGGCCTGCCGATCTCAGTCGGCGAGGGGGGTGGCAGATGGGTGGCTGATAAGCAAGACACATGGAGCTGAGTTCGCATCTCGCGCCCCGTCCTGCTCCATCTCCTGCCTGACCTGCCAGCCCCAAATTTATCCCCACTGTCAGAGGCGCATCTTAGCAGAGTCTGGCAGCTCCATCACGTCTCTTGGCCAGTCTGTGCACAGTAAAGAAAAGCTTCTCGCGAGTTCAAGAAGTTGTTAATTGCTTGCACTCGCGAGAAGTTTTTCTTTACTGTGCAACGTGTTTCCCTGCACAGACCGGCCAAGAGGCGACAGAGCTGGCAGATTCCGGTAAGATGCGCATCTTGCAGCCCACCCTGTCCAATCTCCTGCCTGCCCCCTCCCCCGATAATAAGACCACAGCCATGTTTGGGGGATCAAAAGAAAATAAGACCCTGTCTTATTTTCGGGGAAACACGGTACTTCTTTGAAATCTTAGTGTTTCTTATACATCAGTGCATCTTAAAAGTCCGAAAAATACATTAGTTGAATTAAAGATTCTGTTTTCTTCTGAAACTTTTCTTTTCTTGGATTTATCCATGGTTGGCCTACCAGGGGTAGAAAAGTTTAATAAATTGTGTGTTGGTGGGTGTTGCCCATTGGCAGTTGTGATGTATATTTTGAGCGACAGGGAGCCACAGCAGAGGGATGAAAGAGCCACATGTGGCTCCAGAGCTGCTGGTTGCTGACCCCTGGTCTATAACATGTAACTGATTCTTCGCCCCATTTTTATGAGCTTGTACTGAAAAAAATGTATTTGTGTTTTTTGTTAGTGTTTGCACAGCTGTTAGTGTTTGCACATAACCAATATACCAAAGAGTAATTGTTGGGAGAATTACATGGGCATTTCAATTATGATGGCTCAAAAGGAAAATATTATTTGAGTATAAATACTTTTCAAAAAAGATTCTTTTGATGGATATGTTCAGAGTACAACAAATTAATATAAATGTAATCTCCATTAAAAATAACAAAGGTATTAATGATCAAGCCTAATGTGTTGCAAACTAAATGTTTCTCTTAAAATAGAAGATGTATGTATATGTGTGCATTTCTGTATTTTTATTAATATTTTATTAAGTATTCTGGACTAATCAGTACTTTAGTTCTATATAATATAAAATGATATAAAATGGAAAAACAGAGATGTACTCAAGTTTCTATCAGGCACAAATAACCAGGACATTTTTCAAACTACAGAAGAGTTTATTATTGCTATCTATAAACAAGAATCTAGTCAACTAATGGTCAAAGCTAGAATGGTGCTAAATAAGAGTCAACAGAATTCATGGGACTGGACTTGGATTTCTTTTTGCAATTCAGTGACTCCTAACTTATGACATGTTTTACTTCACCTTCCAGTTCAGCCTGCTCTTCTATAGTTTCTTCTAATTCAATATAATCATTTTCCCAAGTCATTTTTTAAAAATTATGTAACAAGAATCACAAGATAGCAGTTGTTTAAAAATCAAATCAATAAAACAAAAGGATATAAGGAGAGTAAACGTCTCTTCTTGGTGTGCTTAATTTTCACTCCAAGAAGACAGATGTTAGAAATATACCCAAAAAGTCTGTGAATGCTTTAAAGCAGTTCTTTAAACATTTTAAGAACAGATTTTCAAACCTTATAGCTCCTCCTTTTAAAGTACTTTCTTAATTCAGACACCAAGGAGAAAGGTTGGTGGATAATTTTGATAGTTTTTCATGTAAAGATTTTTTTTTCTTTTTTATACCAGTGTTGAAAACTTAGGGTAGGACAAATATTTTGGGGCTCTGTTTTTACTATTTTAATAGAGGTAGTCCTACAACAGTTAATTTAGTGAGCATTCAAAGTTTCAACAGCACTGGAAAAAAAACCCACTTAAGACTGTTGTTCACACTTTCATAGTCACATGATCAAAATTTGGACATTTGGCAACTGACTCATATTTATGATGGTTGCAGTGTTCAGGGGTCATGTGTACACTGTTCGCAACCTTGTTACAAGCAAAATCAATGGGAAAGCTGGATTCACTTAAAAACTTGAAAGGTCGTAAAATGGGGCAAAACTCATTTAACAATCATTTTGCTTAACAATTGAAATTTTGGGCTCAATTCTAACCATACGTTGACTACCTGCATTAGATATTTTTTGAATGTGCAGGTTTTAATTATTTGGGCATGCAGTAATGTGAAGGAAATAAGACAATAGACTGGATCTTAGCTAGGTGACACATCTGGGGAATTAACATGATCTCCTTACACACTAATAAAAGGTCAAGTCAATTTTAAAAGATGTTCATATCTTAGGTTTCTTCAAAAAGTTTGTAGAGTATGTCCAAAGTCTAGTACATTTAGTAGAAATCTAAAACATTTGACCTTGATTTAAAACTGTACCTAAAGCTTACCTCTTTTCATCCTAAAGCTCCATCCCTTTGTTTACTCATTGCTTCAAGAGGGCATGTACCTTCCCCGGGATTTTGCCTTTCCCCTTTGGCAGTATCATAATATAGTTATCCTCAAAGAGATTTGGATTTCATTCAGGGAACTTTTCTTTTGAAATATGTGAAGAGTTATTTACTTTTGGACTGTATTAAAGAGAGGGATTCTGTATGGAATAAATTTGATGTTTTTTATTGTAGGAGTATTTAGCCTGAGCAAGATCAAGCCAATGGCATCTGTAAGTGGGCAAACATCAGGATGTTGTATCACGCCAACTGGATATCGGCAACATCGGGTAGTGACAAATGGTGTACAGCCACTCAACCTTAGCCAGGTAGGTAAAATGATTTTGCATCCTGTATCTTGCACTGTTCACATAGTAGCAGTTAGCAGTGCTATATAGTAAAGGAGCAGTTAAAAAGGAAATAACAAAAAGAGAATTTGTGAATGATAAGAAATTTCAAAGAGCAATAGTACTAAATTTGCATTCAGTAGTGGATGTCTCTTTCTGCTTCATAAATTATGGATTTGGACAGCACCATAAGGACCATGTAACTCAGTCCTTTGCATTGGGCAAAAAAACCTATTAAGCCATCCTCATGCCTCTTTTTTTGGAATAAGATTAGGGTAATCAGGATTTCTAACCATTTTGGGCTCATGAGTGGTCACTGTCACCTAGTACAAATCTTAATGATGAAAAGCAATACATTGTGTGTCACAATGTGCACAATAATATTTGTGTCCCAATACCGAGTGCAAGTTTGTTTATCAAGAGGTTTGTGTTGTGAGGAAGCCACACACATTTCATCAATTGTCATCTGTCTGTCCATTCCCCCCCCCCCCCGATGACGATATGCATTTTAAAGAAACAGTCAGTGCAGAATTGTTATGGGAATTTCTCTAGCACCCAAAGTTGCTTTGAAACGAGGTGGGTGGCAAGCAAACAAACAAATAAATGAGATCAACCAAATTTCATTCCAGAATTGAGTGCAAGGTGTAAAGATGTGATGTGATGGGATGCTGAACTTAATATTTATCTGCAATGCACAACCCAAAGTGCTATTTTCACATAAATAAACTAAAAAAAGCATGCTACCCTCTCCCAACTGCATTAATGTTCTCCCTCCCTCTGAAAAAAACAAAGAGGCAGCTTATTCCTCCTCACCAAGAATGTGTCATATGTATCTCTCTGATACTTAATCAAGGAAAGGAAATGTAAGGTACAGAATATTTCCTTTACTATGCAGATGTAGATGTTAATTTTTCTAAAAAGTTAAAAGTAAAGAGAGTTAGGGAGGTAGATAGTTGTCCGGAAGTTTGTTTATGGAGTTGCAGTATCTACTATATTGTAAGCTCCAGAAGGTAGATTCTCTTTGAATGGAAAAAATCCTCTTCCTCTGATACGTACCAGGAACATTGTTTTGTTTTCCTCTCCATCTCCTATTAGACTTTTTGTGTGTGGGTATAATAGTGTTCTGGATGCTTTCTTTCTAAGCCTGTTCCTTGCTTTATAGAACCAGCAAGCAACTGTACTGGCCTCTCAAGAGAGAAGTGGAAATCCAGCTCCCCGCAGACAGCAGGCCTACGTTGCTCCCCTGCCAACAACAATTGCTCAGGCTCCGTATACATTCCAACATAGCAGCCCAGTCCACCCTCACTTGGCAGCGGCCACAGCGAGCCAGCCTCACATGTACACCTATGCGCCTACTACTGCTGCCACCTTGGGCTCCACCAATTCAATTGCTCATCTCTTTTCCCCTCAGGGCTCCTCCAGGCATACCACATACACAACCCACCCAAGCACTCTTGTGCACCAGGTCCCAGTCAGTGTGGGGCCCAGCTTGTTGACCTCTGCCAACGTAGCACCTGCTCAGTATCAACATCAATTTGCTGCCCAGTCCTACATTGGTGCTTCCAGAGGATCTGCAATTTACACTGGATACCCACTAAGCCCTACCAAGATTAATCAGTATTCTTACTTGTAATTTGGGGCCAGAAACTGTCTTGAAGTCATGAACGATCATAGAGGTGAAGGGATCTGCAGTAGGTTTTTCAGTATTCTAACAGTTCCACAACAGGAACCTCTGTGGAACCCAAGGAAAATAATGGGGGAATCACCCCCTTGTTGACAATTCTGCTTATGCTCTCCAGAATCAGGTGGTACTGTTGGTGGAGCCCTGCTCTTCAGGGGAAACATAGGTGATGACTGGGTAGAATCTTTTGAATCGAATGCTCATTTAAGATTTTACATTTAATTTTTATTCATGCTTTAAAAACAAACAACTAAGGCCTGAACTCCATTTATTTAAAGCTATTATGTTAATCAGAAGGGAAAAGCAAATCAGTGACTTTTTTTTTTAAAAAAGCTGTTCTTTAAAAAATGTATTAGAATTAAATAGTACTTGTTTAAATTATTTTAGCAGCTTGCACAAACTCATATTGCCACTAAAATGCACATTTAACTCTAGGTTGCTAGGGCTGTTTTATAAACTTGAGTTAGTATTTTAATTTTAATTTTATAATTCATATTCTTGAAAGGTAAGAGCTGAATTCTACAAAAGCAGTTATTTCCTCTCTTTAGCTTCTCTTATCTATGTACATAGACGTATGTATATTGCTTTTCAATTCTCTGATTTTAATTATTTCTGTTGAAGGATAGTGTAGCATTTTTGTATACAGCTTTCTTTTAAATCATCACAGATTATTTTTAATGTGTGAATTTTCAAAATGAAGATGAGACATTTCTTTTTTCCAGAAACAATTGCAGAAAGAAGGATTTGCTTTCTGTTGTGAGATGACAGTCTAATGTTACCATGACTGCATTGTCCAGAAGCTCTTGCTCTTAGCTGAACATATTTAGGATTGCATTACTGTTTCAGAGCAGAAGCCACTGGGAAGTACCTCCTGTAAGGTTCACTAAACTGAATAGATGTGCAGTTTCTGGAGAGTTTTATCTGAGATTTAGGCCATTAGAATTACATTCTTTCAGTTTAAAAATAACATTTAGGGCTGGCTTCTTTTTGCAGAAATGGAAGGGTCATCTTGTCTTTCTTTGCCTGGTTCATTTAGCTGAAGAATCCAAAATTCACCTTAACATCAACTTACTAAAATGTAAACTTTTTATACTTCTGCTAGCACCTCCTTCTAGGAATTTGTTGGCAGGAAACATTAAAGCGCTCTTATTAAGACTTGTATACAATACATGCATGTAGGAATTGCAAAAACATGACACAAAATTGCAGATTTTAAATGTTTATTACTGAATTTAAAACTATTTTAGAAGTTTTGTAATGGTGATGTTTTAATATTTTACAGAAAATGAAATATGTACATATTGATTAGAATTAAATACAACAAGCAAAATTTCCTGCTAATCCCAAATGTTCTGTCTTTGTAATCAAAATGTGTAGTGATTATACTTGAACTCTGTACTTAAGTGTTTGTCTAACTCTTAAATGTTTCTGGGGATGAAATTGATATATTCCTTTGTATTTAAACCAAAATGAGTTGTT
This sequence comes from Pseudoxenodon macrops, assembly GCA_032467955.1. NCBI lineage: Eukaryota > Metazoa > Chordata > Lepidosauria > Squamata > Pseudoxenodontidae > Pseudoxenodon > Pseudoxenodon macrops. The sequence continues at coordinate 134,438 of JANHFT010001249.1, forward strand.
AATACATGTTGGAATGTATGTGAAATAATGCAATCGCCTAGAGCTCATCACTGTAGCACTGAGAGAGAAAGAGAGAAAAGGAAAAAAAAAAAGCTGCATGAGAGACAAGGATATCTTCTGATTTGTTTTGCACAGGTATGTGTGACTGGTGTGTAAACCCCCCCCCCAATATTGTAGTGCCTTAAATGATTATGTAGTGTGACTAGAGTTTACAGTGAGCTTGCCTTATGATGGACCAGCAAGCCCCTCCGCTCTCCGTCAAATTGAAGCAATTCATCGAATATGTCCCATTAAGGATAGACATAGGTGACAAAACCATTTGCTTTAAGTTTCAATGCCAACATAAATGGAACAATGGGCATAATTCAGCCAAAGCTGAGTATTTCTGTAGTCTTGCTTACTTCAGCTGAATGTTCACAATTTGGTCCCCCTGAAACGGCAAAGTGTGTTCAGACATCAAACCAAGCCATGCATTTGTTGACCACAAAATAAAATGCAGACCACACTTTGAGTTCCCAGTCATATGGCAGCTAAGCCATGATATAGAGTAGTCTTCTCTAGAAAATATTGCTTTACTAACCTGATATCCTCTAAACAAGACTTCCTTCAAGATATGCCAAACAGCCTGTCATGTTGATTGGGGGTTAATGGGAATTGGCATATCTAGAGTAGACCAGCTTGGGGAAAACATTGTACGTCATGGTTTGATCGTAGCATGTATACCTGAAGACAAAATCATTTGGTTTGCCAGTTCAAACAATAAGTTTGTAATCAAGTTCAAATTATAGTTTCTAACCAAGGCTTAGTGTGGTGTCTGAAATGCTTCAGTTTAGCTGGATACCAACCTAAGCATTTTATTTTGAGTGACTTTCCCCACCTCCTCAAAATTGTAACTATTCTAGCTGTTGATGCATCTTTAAGAGTATTATGCTAGGAGTGCATTGGGAAGCATATTTGGTATTTCAGAGGTGTTTAAGCATGTGCAGTTTCTTTCCCTTAGGGTATACTGTAACATTGTTACCCATGTGTGTAGCAGAAATTGCTTATAAAATATTTCTAGTTTGGTGTTACAATTAGAACTTTTATACCAAAGAGAGCTTACTGGAAAGCACATAATCTAAGTTTTATTTAACACCGCTAGTAATTTGGCGCTTTTGGAAAGCTTAGAAAGCTCGAGCACTTGCTGTAAGGAAATAACACATGAACTGGCCTGCTAGTTGTGAGCTTCTAAATTTCATTTGGTTTCCCGAAATCTGTCACAATTGTTTATTTCACCACTGCCATTATGCAAAGACTGTTCTTGGCCAAATGGAGAATTAACTGTCTTGGAGAGTGGTATTGCTACAGCAATAAAAGGCATTAACAGCCTTGGAACCCAGTTTGTATTCCATCCAATCTACATTAAATGACTAGATTTTGTACTTTACAAAAAATAATAATCTAAGAATATTAAACCAATTTCTGGAGCATGCATGTTCACATGTTATAATAGTCCAAATGTGAACAATTTTTGAAATGGTAACCGGCAATAACTCTGACCCATTAGTCAGGAATTGGGGAAGGGGGAGTCATGATTCCAGTGAGGCCAAGATTTCAGAGGTCTTAAAGCCACTTACCCCAATAGCTCTAAATAGTCTGTGGACCACAAGCCTTACAGTTTCCTTTTCAGTGAGGAATCTGTTGTCTCTGGCAATAGAGGAGAGTGGTTAACAGTGTGACTAGCTGTGAACATTTGTTTACTGTACTCTTGTTCTGTTGTATTTTTTTTTCTTCTGTATTGATGTGAAGATAACCAAGGAATTTCAGTTCTTTACATCACTGGTGTCAACAACAATTTCTGTTGCTGTAACATTCTCAGAATAGTTTTCTGCTTCGTGCCATGACCTGTAGCTCAATCCGCCTTATAGAAAATCTGAAAGTGGATTATTTTACCAATTAAGCATATTAATATTAAAATATTACTAGAATATTTCCAATGCAGTAAGGATTTTCAGTAAATCTGCTTGGAAAATGTAAAGTACAGGTCTTAAAAAAACAACCTATCCTTGAATGGGTTAATCATTTTTACCTCAAGTCAGTTCACATCTTCTGAGTGAACAAAAGAACTGGTTTTTCCAGACAAATTTAAAGTAATTATACACAATCTGAATTAAGCAATTATGAATCATTAACAAAAAACATTTCTCCAAGTTTTTGATTCTGACTTCCTCAGCAATTTGTTCCAGAGACCAGACACTTAATAACTGGAAGCAAATAAACATATATTAAGAGTTTTCTCTTAAAGGACTTCTCACAAAGCAGGTGAGATAGCAAGTTACACACATAGCATAATACTGCCTCTAAGCTCTTTTAAAATCTCTCAATGTGCACCTGGGATGTTTGTCCAGATAGACACCATCCCAGGAACGGAGACATAACTTCAGATGCTTTTGCTTTCGGAACTTCTCCCCTTCACTTCTCCAGATACAGGAGTCAATGGCAGGAAAGTTTTAATCAGCTTTGGTACCTGTATTGGCTTCAGGATTCTTCCTGGCTGAAGATGGGGGGGTGGATTTTTGAAAGTAACCCCTCATTATGATTTGTGAGAACTAGGCTACAGGGGCATCTTTTTCTCCCAGTGCATTCCCGGTTGCCTCCTAATGAAAAAGGAGAGGGCAATAGCCTCACAGTTGTGCAGCCTACAAGTAAATGAAACTCATTTTATGCACAAAAATCAATGTTTCAAAAATTTAGTCTCCTTTGTTGAGAGAATTTGGAATACTCCCATAATGTTATGGCTGCATTTTTCTGCAAGTTCTGAAATCTGTAGGACTTGCCTGTGGGTAGCAGTGCTTTTCTCTGCAACCTGAGCTGATTTGTAAGTCAATTTATTTTTAGTAATAGCAAGACAAATTATGCTTTACTTAGTCACTTCTGTGATTAAATCCATTATTTAACATTCTTGATAGCTGAACTTTCACCTCATTGTTCTTGATACTCCACTGCAAAGGCAGCTTCTGAGCTTTACTGCTTGCACATAGTTAAACAGTGCAGTACCATACCTCCGATTTCAATATTTTTTTAAACATAAAATTCAATTGCTTCTAGGTGACTGGGATTGGCACAGCCCTGCTTTCTTGTTTTAATTTTTAACTTATGAATGGTGCCGCATGTTGACATAGTTGTTTGTTGCTAAACTTTATATAATGTGTGATTTCAGATTCAGCTTGAACTATTATCTAATTCACTACATGTAGCAGTGCATTATATGTAATGTTAGTATTTCTGCTTGACTCCTTGATATTGCAATGGAATTCCTACTTTATTAAATGTATTTGATATGCTAGTTTACTGTGTAGAATTTAACTTTTTTCTGGTTGTGCTCTTCCTTTTTACAAGCCGCTAGATAAAGGTAGTTTCTGACAATTATTGATCTATGTTTGTATTGCCAATGTACTTAGGGGATAATGTAAAAATCATTTTAACAAGAGGAAATACAGATATTTAAAAACTTTAATACTAACTATATGGGAAAAGGGTCCATTGTGAAAACACGGTTTATCTTTGGATTCAATGTTTGTCTTTGGTTTTACAAAGTAGCTTGTATTTTAAGTATTTTCTACATAATATGGTAAAAATGTAGAACAATTGCAATGCATCAATAAAAAAGTTACTTTTCTGTATTCTATTAATTTGTTGATTTCTGAGTGAAAACGTCTTGTTGTTAACTTCATTTTAAAATCCCAATTGTATGTCAAGGGAAAATGAAAGAAGGAAAATTTCTATGTAAAAGCAGCAGAAAGGGTAAAGGGGAAGGTCACCTTTAAGAGAAAAGGGAATTTGTCAGCAGTATTGCATGTGGTAGTTTGGCACTTGAGGCACTAGAGCATAATTTGATGTCATGATCAAAAGGAATTTTTGTTGAATATGGAGATGGTCTGAGGATGGAGCATCTCATGTCTAGACAGACTACATGTTTTTATTTTCCTTTGGTAGCTTCTGGGCTGAGAGGCAGTGATCTGCATTCATATGCTCAAAGAACGGAGAAGAAAGAAAATGGTACGTTGGCAATGATATAGAGAGCAGGTTTTTCTCACTGAAGAGCAGTGTAGTTTCAGAAAGTGGTTATATTTATTTTTGCTTTGTGCTCACTTCCACTCATCAAGTTAACTCCATTTTCAAGGCCTTTCTGTTCTGGATAGGCTTTCCTTTTTCCACCAGAGCTGTTCCATTGGATCATGGCATATACTGAAAAGTTGTAAGAACAGCCTCCAATTGCAGTATGAACCAAGTGAGCCATAGACTCAGCATGCAATCATAATAAACTATCCCTACATGTTATTCACATTTCTAGCACATATTGGAATTTACTTTATACATTGTGTATGATTTCTCTGGTGTCACATACCAACAAATTGTTTTACAAACAATTCTTTTAAAATTCATAACACAATGTAAATTTCAACCTTTTTTGACTGCATAGTTTTCCATTTGGTACATTATAACTGTGCATCATACATTTTTAACCTATTCCTCCATTTCAAGTTTAAAAGTTTAAACATTTCAGCAATTGCATGTTCATCATCAGTGCATATTTGAATTTTAATTCTGTCTTATTTTGCTCCATACATATAACTCTTATTATCCATTTTGAAACTTTTTGATAACTGTAAATGGGGAAACAATACTTGGTTGGTGGGAGTTGGAGCATGTCCCTCTGTCCTTCCTGCTGAATCTAATGGGACAGTTGGATATAATTGGAGAGAAATGGTCCCTCAAATAATGTCCCATGCCATGAAGGGCTTTATAAGTTATGTCCAGGATCTTGAAATGCATCCAGGAACAAATTGGCAATCAATGTAGCCCAAAGAACACAAGTGTAGTTTGTGCTCATAACTACCTGCATAGCTGCATTTGGCCCCAGTTGAAGCTTACAAATACTCTTGAAGGGTTATATCTAATAGCCCATATCTAATTGCAATAATACATACAAGTTACCAAGGTATGTGTGGTGAGCAGAATCTCCCAGTCTAGGACTGGACACAAGCAGTGCAAAATATGTAGTTGATCAAAGGGCCTCCTGGCTATGGCTGCCACCTGTTACTTTAACAGGAGCTATGAGTCCAGCAAGACCCCCAAATTGTACACAGGTTATGTTTGGGGCAGTACAACCCCATCCAGAACAAGAGATGGAAAGTCGCCAGAACCAAGGGGCTGTAGCATCTAAAGTCAGTCAGTTTTGCTGAAACATGTTCCCTAGATATTGTGGCTGAACATACTACACCATGATTAATTGGCTCAGGATGGATGTAAAGCTGCATATCAACTCATTTTCTGCTATCAAATGTCACCCAGTGGGAGGAAGTACCAAACTCTGTCATCCCACAACTAGGACCTCAGGGTTGGGACCTCTTTTTCTGAATCAGCCCCTGGAACTTTCCAGGGATGCTCCGTGAACATCTACCATGTTATTCTTCTAAATTGGTTCAAGGGTTGGGCATATGGGGCACAACATAGTGCCCCATAGGCCCAACTCTTGAGACAATTTAGAAGAATAACATAGTAGATGTCTTCTGAGCATTCCTGGAAAGTCAAGAAGAACAAGAAAGGAGGCACTACCCCTATCTTCCTCCAACCAAAGGTCATCCAAATGTATCATCAATGCTGTTTCTGTTCCATACTTATGCCTGAATCCTTACTGAAAGGGGTCCAAATAATCTGTTTCCTTATCATACTATGTAGCTGATACAAATTTCTTCTTGCAACAATCGGTATATAGATAAATTTATTCCACAGCTGAATATTGTGCGAGCATGTGGCTTAACAGCTACCACAACCAAATGGTCAATGTCCAAATCTGCCAGACAATGCATATCATCTCTAGCACATTGAATCCCATTCGTGTGCACTGGTTACAAGTACTTAGCAATATCATACACCCCGCATTGAAAGACAAAAATCTCTCATGGTCAAGGTTGCTGAACAATAAGGCCTTCCCTATTCACCAGGATATTGCACAGTCCATCACAAGATTGCAATCCCATTGGCCAGCATGGAAAAAAGCTATTCACATAACATCTACCCAGTTAATGGCAAGAATGCCTGGAGAGAGAAGTAGTCCAAAGTACTCTTGTGTCCTGACCATTGGCGATTCTACTGGTCTACCAAACCAGTGGTCCAGTGGTTTATTAGAATCAGGTGCCTCATAGATGGTTAAGGCTGCCTGGAAAGTGATCCATGTAGTGCTGCTACTTCTCTTTGGAAACGGATTGTCCTGCCTTGAAAGCTGTGGTATAGCGCCTCCTTAATGAGCTACTGCTGGATCCAACCATTATGGTATTTTTTTTCTAATCACCAAACTCTCCACTCTGGAGAAGGTGTTGCAGATGTTGATTGGGCTTCAGCTCTAGAAATCATGGAAAAAGTAGATTATCTAGACTTGTTTCAGTCAGGGTTCAGGTGAGGATTCACTATGATGATAGTATCAATGTATAAACCATACTTAGCTATGATGGTTCCAATTGTTGACCAGGCAAGAAGCATGCCTATGACTCCTAACTTGCTGACATTTAGGACTCACTCCTCTTTTGTTTAACATCTACATGAAACCATAGGATGAGGTAATCTCTTTGTTTGGAGTCAGCTACATTAATATTCTGATGATACTCAATTTTACATCTCCACCAAGGTTGACCCACCAGTGTTGAAGTCTTGACCCAAAGTTTGAATCTGTGCATTATCCTCTATGACGGCCCCTTTAAAGTTAAATTTTGACCATTTCGGAGAACCCCTGGATATGTATATGTGTATGTATAGATGGAAGTGTTGATAATTAAGCTGGAATAAAGCAGGAAAAGACAATATGGTACCCAGGATCATCTTTGGCACCTACTGAGTTCCAGAAAAAAATGGTAAGGCACTATTGTGACAAGAGCAATTTATATTCTGATAAATGGTCATTAGTGACAGCCATTTGGTAAACAGGCAATTTCCCCCATGGTAGCCATTTTGTGAGAATGCCAATATTATGCCTCCACAAATACACATGTGCCACTTTTCCAGGAAGGATTATTATGTTTATGTCTACTAAAATATAAGATTGTGACTCAAATTCAGCACTGTCTATTATATGTCTTCTGCCACAAGGCAACCTGCTTATGATGTTTCAGGAGCACTAGAGACAATTTTGCTCATTATCCTATAAAGTTCTTGACTGAAGAGATCTTTGGATTTATTTCTTGAAGTCATAAAGCAACTATTACTACCTCAAGTTTTGTCATCGCAGCTGCCAGGTCTTCTTGCAGTTTCTCCATGGAATTATTTGCACAGTCCTAAAAAAACTATTCTTTTTTCTTTCAACAGATATATAATTTAGCATCCTCAATATATTTTGGACTGCAAATTCTATCAGGCACAGCGTTTAGGGGTTATGGTAGTTGTGCTCTAGGAGTAAGATCATATTACTTAAATTTAAAGTTTCCTTGAAAAGACATGTTTTAAAATCTCTTAAAGTCTGTAGTTATTGCTGTGATTGTAAGCAAAGCCTCTAGATGGCAGCATATGGCTTTGAGTTGAAGAACTCTCGAACAAAAAAGCAACAACAAAGCAACACAGATTCTTCCTTTTCTCAAATCAGTCTTAAATTCAATTCTCATACTGCTTTAAGGGGTGGTAAATTGTGATCTATGATCTATGAAAAAATACTGGATTTCATTTTCTAAAAAGTATCAGCTTGTTGTATTTATGGTGGAGAAAAAATATTTGTAATGCATATCTTAAGTTTCAATTTATGAATTATTGTACTTTCTTATTGTGGTACATCTTAATATCATTATCTGGAAACAACAATGATACACGTCTTGTTCATGGAAGGGTAATTGTGTTTGAAATAGGTTGTATAATCAGTCTTTTTTTTTCAATCTTTCATTTCTATTTCAGTCAAGAATAGTTGTTCATTGGTAGAGCATATACATTGGTTCCCATTATTATCTCTGCATAATTTTAGGAATAATGTTATTTATTTATCTCATTCCTATACTGCTGATCTCAACCTAAGTGACTCAGTGTTGAAATCTAAAAAAAATTCCTACTGGTTCTGTGGGTGTGGCTTATTTTGTGGGCGTGGCTTGAGGTCAGGTGACCAGTGGGCGTGCTTTTACACTTTACACATACAACACAAAAATGTTTACACTTTACACACACAACACAAAACAACACAACTGACTCACACACCATGCAAAAACACACAAAATGGCCTCTGTCACAAAGATGAACCTTACATGGCCACAAAGAGCTGGGGAAAAAAACCTTTTGCACTTTACACACAACTGACACACACCATGCAAAAGTACACAAAATGGCACCAGCAACAGATTGAACACATTTAACAGATTTGAAGAGTTGGAAGAAGGGACATTGGGAGGCCATCTAGTCGAACCCCCTGCCTAAGCAGAATTGCAAAAGCACACAACATTCCATATTTTATTTATATTTTTAGATAAAAGCAGCTAAATGTAAAACTTTTTAAATTTTAAATGGCTATGTCTAAAAAAAAAAATCCTAACCCCCCCCCAAGAAAATAACCCCCCCAATTTACTATTTTTTTAAAGCAAAGAAAATCCCCAGTTACTTATCCAGTTGAAGCAAGGCAGGCAGAATCAGTTGCTCATCAAGGAGATGGATTGCAAGCTGCAATGCAATCCATCTCCTTAGTGAGGAACTGATTCTGCCTGTCTTTCTTTTTTTAGCTTTAAAAAAGTTGAAGCAAGCCATGCATTTCAACCAGCAGCTTGGGATTCAGTCGTAAGGGTAAGGTAAGCAAGCTAGAGGTGGGGGGGGGCACAGAAGAAGAAAAAACGGGGGGAAATGTAATCCACAAAAAAGATGGCGCTGTCCACGGACAAGAACCAGTTCTATGACATCACCAGTGGCTTACAACCTACTCTATAGAACTGGTGTGAACCGATAGGATTTCACCCCTGGTTAAGATGTAGTTTGACAGCACTTAAAGACACTGTATATTTAGTAGTAGTTCTACAGTAGGTTTCTGTGGAATTTACCAACTGGATCCCAAGATTTGTATAATAAAAATGCCAGGCAAGGATGATTTTTTATATTTGTTTGACACTAGTAGCTTGTTCTATTAGAACAAGATTATAACAAATGTGGTTTATATTGTAATTGTTTTCAGAGTATATATTAGTATTATAGGCTAACAGAAAATGTTGCACTGCACAGCGGACTAGACTAGGCAATAGCCATCTTACTTTAGTTTTGTAATTTTTTTATTTGAGATCATCTATAATTTTATAACTAAGTTTTAACTACATTCAATTTATTATAAGTCACCTAGAGTCAGGTAAAAGTGAGATAGACAATAGCAATAGCACTTAGACTTATATACCGCTTCACAGTGCTTTACAACCCTCTCTAAGAGGTTTACAGAGTCAGCATATTGTCCTCAACCTTCTCAGTCCTTCTTTTACCCACCACGGAAGGATGGAAAGCTGAGTCAACTTTGAGCCTGTGAGGATTGAACCCCTGGCAATCAGCAAAATTAGTCTGCAATACTGCATTCTAACCATTACGCCACCACAGCTATATAAATTGAATAAATAAATCAATAACTATTTCTAGGAACATTTATAAAAATACCGTATATGTAATGTCTCTGGCTAATTCTTCTAATTATCTGCTTTAGTCCAGTTGTGCTATATTTAGAGATTTCAGAATGTTCTCTCTCTCTTTAATTGATAGGACATAATGGGGACAGATAAGGACAAGACAAAGAGAGGCAAGGTACTGAAGTCTAGAGGGAGGGTGACCCTTGATATGAATTGTTTGTCACCCTCTAGATTAACAAATTTCTCTCATTATTTTTTGTACAAAGAAAAAAAAAGACAGACCTCAGCTCCCTCACACCATCTCGTTCATAAGACAGAATAAGGACTGAATAGCAGATAACTTCATACAGTGGAAAGAATGCAAAGTGAGATAAATAGTATAATTAAGAGTCTATCTTTTATAAGAAAATATTCTTGAAGCTGGTGTTTGCAGATAAAGATAAGCTTTATTTAGGAAATAACATGAATTATTTAGGCATGTCCACAGCCATGAGCCATTATGAGAAAGAAAAAATCAGGTAAGTACTACACAGTTCAGAGTTTGAAGAAAAAGAAAGACTAAATTGAGAAAAGAATTTTTTGCCTATAGAAGCCAACAATGCATAGAACAGCAGTGAATGAAAAGCTGTATTCCTACAGTGAGTTGATGAAAGACAGGGTGCGCTGATACTATCACACTCTCACAATTAATAACAAATTCATATCTCAACTGGTAAGGCTCTATAGATGTAGGGGCAATGTAAATACATCCTTTGTTTAAGTACAAATAGGCCGTATGTGGACCATACGAAGGAGGAGGAGGAGGAGGAGAAATTTTGTCACATTAAAATGAGTCTGAAAGCAAATCAGTAATCACTGATATCAATATAAATTTTGGTTATGTTCTCCAGGTATCTAGATCAGAGTGTGAGCGTTCCAAATATCATCCCTAAACAGATCAGACTCCAAGGCAAAGCATTCCTCAAAGTTCCAATTTATTAGGAGAGACATGTTGGCACAAACTGTTGAAACCCAAATCTGAAGATTTACAGGTTTCTACCCCTTAGTTGAAAGTTCAAGATCCTGCCCTCACACCCACAAATCTGTCACATGGTCCAATCTCTTTCTGCCATGCTGGCAGAAGCACACCTCGTTCCGGTGTGGTGTGAAGACAAAGGATGACTTGGCTTACTAGAAAGAATGTAAACATGGTTACATGTCTCCAATTCCACACTATCCCCCCTCCCATTTACCCACAATAGAAAAATGCATAGCAGAATAGCTGAAAGTGTGGCAGGCCAAAATGCAGGCCTGACACTCCCCTTGATTTGCCTCTGTAGTCTGAGTTACTTCTGACAAGCTTCAATTTATTTGCCTTGGGTGGACCTTTCCACAAATATTGCATAGCTAAATGTCTATGAAGATTCTCAATCATCCAGGTCATGGTTGTCCCAAAGGTGCTTTTTCAAAAGGCAACTGGACTTTCTGATTTTTGTTGAAGCTGTTTCGCGTCTCATCCAAGAAGCTTCTTCAGTTCTTTGAGGTCATCTGATCATTAGCTTTCTGAGAGTCATTGAGATCACTTGGAGGTTTAACTGTGAAGAGGTAACATTATGTATGGTATATACAAAGATTAACCTCAAGTGGCCTCAATGACCCTCAGAAAGAGTGCTAACAGGGCTTCAAGGGAAAACGAAGTCCAGTTGCCTTTTGAGAAAAAAAAAGCACCTTTGGGACTAATATTAAAAGATTCACATTCTATCTCTGTGAATACTCTATTCTGGTTTTCTTAATATGGTTGCTTTGCGAACTTGCAGGGTAGATCCAGGTGCCATTCATCTGTGGTTCTTTTTTTTTTTTTAATAACATGAAAATGCTGCATGTGTTTTGTTTGTTTTTCCAATTTTCATCTTTATATAGGCTTCTTTTTTTGTTAGAACACATGATCTCATTCTTTCATCTCTATTGTATGAGTCTGAGCTCTGTAAAGTTTGCAATTTCTTTTAATACCTCCTTTTCTTGTTACAGTGACGACAAACTAAATTTCTCACTTTTATCCTGCTTAAAGAATTCCCTTCGGTTGCCTCATTCAAATCATGCTGGCATGCCTGCAGTGTGGCAATTACATTCTCAAGGGAAATTTTATCGTGAAGTTTGATTAACTCTACCATAGATTTATAATTTTCTGGTAACACACTTAATAACAGCTCCTTGATGAAATCATCATAAAGTTTAACACTGTTTTCTTTTAATGTCTTCTGAACGGATGCCCTGATACATATTCTATTAAACTCGTATTTCCTGATGATTTGCGATTTACCAGTTTATTTATCAGTTTTCAAAACATTAAAATGCTATTGCTTATTCCTGAATGCGCATGCATGTCTGACTTAGTTTGTATCAGATCTCTTTTCCTGGAGACAAATTTAAATGAGCTTATAGTGTGTTGAGTTCAATCTCAGACTGGTTTCATACAAGTAAGTTAGTCTTTTTTACCGATGCTATTTTAGCTTGGGTTTCTTCTGGACATAGTCTGTCCGAAACATCTGAGAGGTCCAGTTCTATCTTCATGCTTTAGATGTTATATTCTTTCTTTTCTACAAACGGGTTTTCTCAGTTTTGATGTCAATGCCATTTTCAAAATGTTATGCTATCTCTGAAGGCATGAAGGGGGGAAAAACACACCCCTTAATTAGGATGCATTAAGTCCTAATCAGTATCCATAATTATGGGTTGTGAATTCTGGTTCAGCTGCATGCCTAGAAATAGAAAATGCGTGTTTTTTTGTGATTGTGGAGCTTTGGGATGCTCCCGAGAGCTCAGAGTTTAGTTCTGGCTCCCTCCTGAGCCCATAATCCTTTCATTAGAAAATTGCTGTAGGTAATTTCCAGTTTAGATTGGACTTGGCGCACTCCCAGTCAATCTCTACATCCATAACAGTACAAATGCATGCACTACTTAGTTCAGCTAGCAAAAAAAAAAGTGTAGTTTGATGATTACTCATTAAACAGAAGTGAAAATAAAAATAATTAACTGGCAAAACAGGAGAAAAGGCAGAATAAACAGGAAAGAAAGGCATGAAGCATTGGCAAGGAATACAGGAAATGCAGAGGACTCACCATCAACATACATGTGATCTCTATCTAGTTATATATCAAGAAGGCATTGAAGTTACAGAGCCACTGAAAAGAGGACTTGGACAATGGACATGGAGAATATGTACCCTTCCACAGGAAATGACCTTGGTTTTTCTATGTTTAATCCTTGTATATAACATAACGTTAGCAGAATAGAGATAGCAAGTAGGTGATCCTTCTTCTCTTCTGCACAAGGAAAGTGTTATGAAATGAGCACCTGGAAAATCAGTGGATAGGATTTTTGGCAACACAGAGCTTTCCCAGGGAAGAGGCAGTAAATCTCACCAGAGGGAGACCCAAATTATAGACTGCACAGTCCCGAGCTGAATGGGGAAGGGGAAGAGGTTCAGTAGGTTAGCCACACCCTAGAATCTTCTTGGATATATCTAGTAGGTTGAAAGGTTATAGCTTTACTTTGGCAAGATTCTGTCTATTAAGGTAAAGATAAAGGGAAAGGTTTCCCTACACATGTGTGCTAGTCATTCTCCATCGTGGGAGGAGATAGCATCCAGGAATGGGTGCTAGTCATTTCCAGCTCTAGGGTTAGGGTTAGGGTTATTTGCATTTTTTACCATACATGCTTTCGAGCTGTTAGGTTGGCAGAAGCTGGGACAAGTAATGGGAGCTCACTCTGTTACGTGGCCCTAGGGATTTGAACTGCTGAACTACCGACGTTCTGATTGACAAGTTCAGTGTCTTAGCCACTGAGCCAACACGTCCCTTTCTGTCTATTAGGTGTAAGCAAATAAGGATGCAACTCAATTGGATTTCGCTGTGTTGTCTTTGGGATTAGACCTGAAGTAATTGGTAGTTAGAGATGAGTCCAGAACTCTTAGTAATTGGTAAAGAGATTTCAGATAAATATTAGGTGGAATTTCTTGATGAGACAAATTGATCAACAACAACAAAAACCTCAACCATCTTGGAAAACTGTAGCTTTTCTTGTGTTAGGCTTTTTTTAAATGAGGGACCAATAACTGTATCTGGCCAATCAGTGGTTCATTAGTGTCTACTAATTATGGCTGTTATGTCTTATTTCCAGAAACAGAGGCAGGTGCTTCTGAACATCAGTGCCTGAGGAAGATGTCAGGATAGTGCTCTTGTCCCCGTGTGACCTTCATTGTTTCCCAGTGATCTGGATCTCCATTCTCAGCAACAAATGCAGTATTGGAAAGGGCTTTGATCTGAACCAGCAACCCTCTTTTTATTAAGAGACTTTTTAAAAAACGATTATTTCTTGTCTTCTTTAAAAGTTTTACTTATATGTAACTAGATGTGGATCAAATCATGATCAACTTTTTTTCCCCCAAAAGCAGAAAGGATGCAAGCTAAGACAGCGACATTAAATGGATTAAAATTTCTACTTTGGTTTACCAGTCTGAATTGCAACCCCTTGTAACAGATTGTCTTTGAGACAAACGTAAGTACTACATAGCAGTGTTAGTCTCCAGTAAAAGTAGCTGATATTTACTGCTGGAAAAATTAAAATAGGGGTTGGGCTCCAGAATCACTGCATGTTTTCCTGCCCTGGTGCATTGTTCTGATATTATTCTGAAAGCTTCCAATTGGACTTTGTTTTTTTAATTTCACATTGAGAGGCATATTTAGGAAAATTGGGGAGTGGGGGGCAGGGGTTGAGAGGAAGCCTAACACCCTTGTTCTTATATTAGGAATAAGAATCACACCTGCTTTTTGCCTGAAATGCTCAGCGTGGCATTGCTAGTAAAATTACTTAGGAACATAACTGCTCAAATTATTTGCTATAATGGCACTGCTTTATGGTTCCCAGCAGAATTGGAAATGCTGAATGTTGCAGTCTTTCCAATGAAGGATATGCTGGGATGGCACTAATGTAAAAAATCACTATGCTTTGGTCACCAAGGGAATAGTTCCCTCCTGTGATAATGCAGAGCATAAAACACATTGAATTTTAAGACTGCAAAAATAAAACCTGTGTGGGTAAATTATTGTTTATTTTTAAAATACACAGTCAGAACATCTGTGCAAGAAGACATGTGGAACTTAACCCTTTCACCATGTCCAAATGTCTACTGATAAGCTATACATGGAATCTGCTACCTTACTTGTCTGTTAAAATGTCATCATCCTTCATCCAGTAGCTTCTTGACACTCCTTGACAAAACATGGCTTATGAATGTGATCATGTTTACTTTCAGGTTATCAACATTTAGACCATGGGTCTTTGAGCTACAGCCCATGGGCCGCATGCAAATTCGTTAATCTGGCCCACGCAGGACCACAAAGCTGCTCCCCCACATCGCCCCATCCACCCTTTGACCAAGTGCAGGACTTCAGTTCGTGAGCCCCGGGGGCTGGAACTGAAAGGTAAGGCCAACAATTTTGGCCTGCAGAGACTTTCTGGAGGTGGGGGGTGAAAAATAAGACAGAAATGGCCTGTTTGTGGCCAAAAGAACCATGCCATTTTTGCCTGTTTTTGGTCTGCAGAATGCTGCTGGAGGTGGGGTGTGTGAAAATCGTGGGCACATAGATGCTCCAGCCCAAAAAATGGGTGAAAACTACCCATTTTTCACCTCTCACACCTCCAGAAGATAGAGAAAGAGAGAGAAAGAGAGACAGGGAGAGGGAGAGAGAGAAAGAGAGAGAGATGGAAAGTGAGAGAGAGAGAGAAGATAGACAGAGAGAGATTTCTCAGGCTCCTTGGGGCTGAGAAGAATTGCTGCAAAAC
>JANHFT010001249.1:149962-163653 GCA_032467955.1 Pseudoxenodon macrops
TGTTGCACCTTATCATTCTTGACAAATGTATCTTGTCTTTTTATGTATACTGAGAGCATATGCACCAAAGACAAATTTCTTGTCTGTCCAATCACACTTGGCCAATTCTATTCTATTATGCATACAGTCATTATTCCCCACATTTCTTGCAAAAGAGAACATTAGTGCTGGCAGTGGTGGGAATTTTAAATCTGTTATTAAACCCAAGAAATTATCAGGTCATGCAGTTTCTACAAAATTGTATGACTATAACTAACTGCATCTTGAGAGACTGATTAATGTCTTTTAAAAAAACCGTGAGGTTCCTTTCCCTTCAGAAGTATACCAGAATCCTGTTTCACATACAAACAGACGAAAGAAATCTCTTTCCCCTTATTCATTTGAACTGAGACATGTTTGAAATGAAGTTTAATTGGAAACTGCCCTATACTGAGTTAGACTACTGGCCCATTTAGTCCGGTATTGTCAGCACTGATTGCATCCCTTTGTCACAGTAAGCCATGATTTATCTATAGTTGATTGAATAAGCCCCTACTAGCTGGATCTACATAATGCACTAAGTCAAGACCAAAATAATATAGATTGGGACAGAATTGAGCAATGAAAGCCCCCCTTTTGTGCTCTACAAATATCCAAAATTATTCTGCTGACAGTGTGAGATTTTGTTAAATTAACAAAACTAAAATAAAGAAATTACTTTATTAGGCCTCTGTGAGGTTACCTATTTCAAAGATGCCCAGATAACACCGCCAAAAACTGGCTGCAAAATTATCCAGCCATTTTTTAAAAAAGTATGCATAATTGAAGGAAAGAGATGAAATAAGGGCGGATATGGATATACCAAACACTGTGATGTGGAAACACCCATTCCCATCCAATAAAAATGTTGTACACAATCCTCAAACAGAGAAGCAAGACTGAAAGAAGCTGATCAATCTAACTTGGGAATGATGTACAAACTTTGCAGCTCTGTAATGTTTCTGCTAGGGGAGCGAGATTTCTGCATACGAATCATGTGCTCAACCACTTACCTATGCCTCCTTAAATAAGTGGTATTTCTATAGATTCAACTCCTATTGGGTACTGTAATAGAATCCAGGCAGTATCTGAGCAGTCGGTACTGATTACAGAATAAAAGCTGCCACTATGTTTTGGATTGTGGATTTTTAGAAATAGTTGTTTGCTTTGTTTTTCAGGAAGTCTTAGCTTCCACAATAAAGTCTAGCCTTTGCTTTTCAGCTAAGTATTTCAACATCTCATTCTCCATGACTTCTTTTATTCAGTGAAATTCATACTTGATGAACCAGTCTGCAGTTCTAATCCTCAGGATTTTGAGTGGAACACCTTTCCCAAGAGACAAATTACTCATTTATGCTCAGCTGCACTTTAATTTTCACAGTATTTAATGTAAACCAATCTTAATTCTATGAAAAATTGACAACTAGCATCATACTATCAGATTCATAATGAAACTCTACTCACTAGCATTCACTGCTTGATGCAATACGCAAATACTTAGTATCTTATTCCCCTGTATAATAAAATTCATATGTGTATGTCATTTATGAAGTGGTTACTCATGTATAAATTGTGGTTTTTTTTGCTTCCAAATAATATTAGAGTTCAAATCATTGCACTTGCTAAACAGATGTATTTTGTATGCAAATGCCAAGATCTATATTCAAACACACATCCTTCTAAAGTTATGCTACATGCATTTATTTTTACTTGGGAATTGGACTGTAAGCAAATTTTCCAGCTCAACGTAGCATTCCTTTAATGACATAGGATGCTGAGTTGCAGATAAAGTACCCTAACAAAATGAGTACAAAATTATAGGATAATCTGGTCACATTGCTTTGTGCCTCCATGGCCATTTTTCCATTGACTGCCAGAAAGAACATAGGATTGCCTGATAGATAAATGTTTAATTTTGTCTCTTTTTTAAAAAAAGCTAGGAATATTGATCTTTGAATAGTTATTCCACAGGATTGATATTCCTACTGCTAACCTCTGCCATGCCCTATCTTGGCACACCTTGCCTTTACCTAAGTGCAAACATAAGAGCAGGATTGCAGTGATGGCGGGGGGTCTATGATGGGATACTTTCATCTAAAAAGCCTTAGATGAAAGAAATTCAGGGATTATACTGCAGATAGGGTTGCAATGGCCCTTGTTTAAGAAGGCTATTCTAGAACCACTTGTTCATGTTTTAAGATCGTTTTGAAACTACTCTGGAATACTAAATTTTGAAGTAAAAATATAATTATGAAAAAAGAGAAAGAAATTGAATAAGTTATAAATCAAGCCAATATGAAGCTTGTTGACATAGTTAAATGAAGTGAAAGTGTGGTTGTGCCTTGGAATGCATTAATTCTATCAGGCAGAAGAAACCAGGAACAGGGGTAGAGTTCAAAGCACCAAAAGTTCATTTCATGCTACTTATACATAAGAATCTGTTCTACTAATGGTCAAGCTAAATTAACCCCAGATAGGAATTAACTGAATTCAAAGGGGCTTGACTTAGATTTTTTGTGGGAACATAATGACTAGTTTTTTTCTGGGAACATAATGACTCAAAACTGATGATGTGTTTGACCTCACCCATGGGCTCCTCTTGGTTGCCTCATGCAAATTCAACCCCTGTAATAAGTTTGTTGTTTAATGAAATGTGCAAACCTAGTCTGGTTTGTCCAATAAATGATACCGTAGTTAAGCAAGAAATGGTTCATATAATGTGTGCACAATCATATTTGCAAATGAATTATAAGCACACAATCAAAAGTAGATGATATACATTTGCCATGTACAAAGTATAGGTAAAGCCCTCAGGAAACAGAAAGACATTTGAAATATTCTTAGAAGGTCTAAATGTCATTAGAAAGTTATTCACATCCATCTCTCAGGACAAAGATACTGCTCTGTAAAAAGCTTTCTGTATTATTTTTATACTTGTAAATTTGTTGACAATGCGATCGCAAAGTAACTATATAAGTTCAGTATTGTATCATCTACTCACTTCTGAATTCCAGTAGTTGTAGGATTCTGGTAATAAAGGAGTTAAGACTCAATGCTGGCTCCTTTTGGAATGGGCCAGCCTCTTCTCTACAACTAGACATCTGGATTTAATAAAATCTAGCAAATGAGAGTGTGCTCTCTCTCTCTCTCTCTCTCGCTCTCTCTCGCTTCTTTTACAGAGAAACTGTCAAAACATTCCAATGGTGTGAGGTAGAATCTGGTACAGAAGTCTCTGGCTGGCAAAGCACAAGACAACTAGCACAATCATGGCTCCTCAACGTATCTTACTTCTGCTGGTTATCCTGGTCAGTGTTGTCGATGGGCAACAGCAGTTAATGGAATACATGGAGAGGAGGCTGGCTGGCTTAGAGGTGAGCACATGAGACGGCAACTGACACATTCATCTTTGATAGATAGGTTATCGAATAGTTTGAACAGCAGGAAAAAAAAATCCTCTCTCAAGTGGGAACTCACTATGGGCTCAATCTGAAAGAAGATAAGAAAGTATTGTTCATGATTGTAGATAATGGGATGGAAGCTTGAACGAATGTGAAAATTTCAGACTGCTTAGTTTATATTTGTAATGAGAGGTATGCAACATATTCTGAAAGCAAAAAGTTTTCCCCCCCCCGGATTATAAAGTCTTGTTCCATATTTTAAAATGCTACAGTTATTTGGAAGGTCAGGATCATCCTGTTTAAACATACGTCTGACAGCACTTCAGCCACAAATTCATGAATGCTCTACCCAGCTATTCTGAGGATTAGTAGCTGGACGCATGCTACCGACTGGGAGACAGAAACTATAAAATAAGAGTTCTGAAGTCTAGACAGCAACTTGTTACTTTTAAAAGTAAAACTAAATTGCAGATCATCTTAATAATGAAAATACAAGTATGCAGGATGCCTGATAATCCAATAGGTAAATGAAAATATCTCAGAATTAGCTGATATTTTAACATGACAGGCTTTTAAAATCAAGACTTTCAGTATTTAATCTATAATAACAAAGGCTCTGTAATATGTCAGATCAAATGTAAGCTGATTTTTATAGAGTGAACTCTGTCTCGGTTTGAGTTTGAGTTCATTCTTTATCCAGTTTATTTGTTTTTTCTGCAATTATCTGGATGTAACATGCTTGCTAAAGATTTTCCCCTATGTTCCCCTTAAAGCTTCTAATTCCCTCTGTACCATCAGGAACGCATTTCCCAGTGGCATGATCAGAGCAGCCGTTATTCCACTGAATTGAGAGATTTCAAGAATAAGGTGATCTCCATGTTGGAGACAGTGGAAAAAGATAAGGAAATACTCCGTGCCGAGGTGGAAAATACTGCAGTACGGGTGGACCGACTGGAGCGAGAGGTGGATTATCTTGAGACCCAAAATCCTGCTCCACCCTGTGTGGAAGTAGATGATAAGCTAATGGAGAATCAGGCTTCTACTGGCAAGAAGCGCAAGAATGAGAAATATGACAAACTGACAGGTAAGCAGAATTCCCCAGGTCATGTGGCCGCCCTAGAAGCGAGTGCTAATGATCCTCCCACATGTCTTTTCATATGGTTCCCAAATGTTACCATCAGCTATTAAGATATATTTGGCAGTTTTCACATGTTGGCTAAAGCTGTAATGTGGGTTGTTTGGTTTGGATTAGCATGCTGTGTAATCCAGCTATTTTGGTGTATAAACTATGGTTTATAGATTAATGTAATGTGTAAATTGAGCCAATTATTCATGAAACCATAGCTCAGAAAGCCTCAGCTTAATGATAAATGTCAGCCTAACCCCACTAAATAAAGGAATAGTAATATAGGCATTTGTAAATGTTTACCATCATGTGGGGATTAGATATACAGTTGAACAATTCAAAATTCTGCCAGAAGGAAGAAGGTCTTCAGTATTCTGAAAACAATTCTCCTACCAGAATATAACAAATGTCCATTTAAAAAAAAGAGAGAGATTTTGTTGCAGTGGAAAGTTGGCAGCTTTATGTTGCTCATTGTTAAAGAAATCAAGACAGCAGCCTGTTATTAAATAATAATAAATGCAGTGAAAAAGGGCATAACCTTAAATTATTTTAACAGTCAACATGCAAAGCTCACAAAATGATATCGCTGGTATACAGCAAAAGCTGTAATTTATTAGGTCCTCGCCAATGGGAGTTGTTGCATTTCTCCTTCACTTAGCACAACAGCCTAAGTGGCTGGACAGTTTTGGAATAGGGGAGGGGGTTCATATTTTATTCCCTACAACAGAAAGAACATTTACATTTTATAACAAATGGTTTTGTTTTCTTCCTAGCATTTTCTGTAAGTGCAGGGTCCAGTTGGTTTTTTGTTTTTGGATCAACATAGATTTTCTCCAGTCTCATTTTCCAGGGGTGCAACCCTTACCACTGTAATCAGGTCCATCTAGTTTCCTGCTGGCTATCCTCTTTTTTTCCTCCTTCCATCATTCTCTGAATTATGGACTTAAGGAAATAGATCTTTGTCCAAAATGCCCAAAATACAATAATTTGCGCCTGGTCATTTGTGCCTCAAGAGAGAACTTTGGATTAATTTGTTCTGTGATCCATTTGTTTTCTTGGCTATTCACAATATTGATTTTCAATACCAAAGTTCAAAGGATTAATACTCTCCTAGCTTGCTAATGTTTGCTTCCACAGAATACCACAGTGAAAACCATTGTCTACATAATTCTGACCTTTGTGGGTATACAATATGATACCTGAATATATATTTTCCAATTGGTATCCTGCCAACGGCTGGTCTGAGATGTATGTTGACTGTTTGATCCTTTATTGTTGATAGTTGATCCTAAAGGACAGAGACAGCCCATCACTTCAATATTTATTTATTTAGAACAGATATCAACAATTAATTGACAATCAAGTAATCAAATTTATTGCAGTCTTCAGACAGGAGCTTCAATTATCCTGAGACAATTATTAATAATAAGGCTGGTTGCTGTACCTCTTGTCATTAGTTTGGCTTTTTTTTTTACATTTAATCTTAGCTTCCTTTTCTCCCTATATTTCCTACTTTTTATCACTAAAGTTTCCAGATTATTTGCATTTTCAGCTATCAAAGCAGTGTCATCAACATAGCAAGGTAATTGGATTTTCCCCCTCCAATTTTAAAGTCATATTCATCTTCTTTCAGGCATCTGTCTCTGTTGCTCTGTGTGTCTGTGTGTGTCTCTCTCTCCACACACACACACACACACACACACACACACACACAGAGAGAGAGAGAGAGAGAGAGAGAGTATGATATAGGTTGAATAAATAAGGACACAGTATCAGCCTGGAGTTAGTCTGTTTCACCATGATCCATCCAAGCTATGATAGGTAGTTCTCAACATATAACAGCAGTTGGGACCAGAATTTATGTTGCTAAGTGAGGGGGTCATAAAGCACAATTGCATTGATTTGTAATGGCAATCCCTACAATCTTGGTTAATTGGATCCTATGATCATTACATAAGACAACTTTCTGCCAGCTTCCCATAACTAAAATGATAGGAAATCTGGCTGGAAGTTCCAAGTCCCAGGCCTTCAGGCAAGTAAGTGGCTGCTGCTAGGTGGAGGCGATAGCAAGGGTGTGCTTGGGGAAGGCTGTGTACAGTCCATTAGAAGTGAGGCGCAGCAAAGGTAGGGTGTGAAAAAGTGCATGAGGCTGCAAAGGGAAGGTTAGAAAGGTTCATGAAGGTGCAATGGGGTTCACAAGAGGCACTGCATAGGTTAGTAAGGGTTCCTGGAAGTGTGATACATGTCAGAGAGGGTGAGTAAGAGTGTTCAAGTGGCCATGGTGTAAGTGCAGAGGGGCTGGAGGAGGGTGGTCAGGTAAGTGAGATTTACCCCAGAGACCTGTAACGTTTCCTGCTGGTTTTCCCATTGACTTTCTGGAGAATTGGCAGGGAAAATTGCAAATGGTAAGCATGTGATCATGGGACAGTTGGCAACTGGTTATAAATACAAATGGGTTGCCAGGCACCCAGGTTGCATTTACATGACTGCAGTGATTCTGGGATGGCCAGACTCCAAGAACAGCTTTTAACCTCCATTGGTTTAGCTCTATCAGAAGTTCAAAGGATTGCTGAATAATGGTCATAGGTAAAGTATTACCTATAAATGCTTTGCATAAGGACAATGAAGTATTCTGGGATTCCTATTTCCCTAAGCCTATTCCCACCACAATCAAAGTTTTTTCTATCACATAAGAAACACAATTTGAGTTTTTTCTACATGCTTTAGTTTCTCAATTATCAGTGTCCATCAGCAATAATGCATCTTGTTTCTTGACTGTTTCTAAAGCCAGCTTGAACATCTACAATCTCCTTTCCCATGTAGGGCTTTAACCTGTGTTGGGTAATCCTAAACATTATTTTGCTACCATGTGAAATGAAGGACATTGCATGACAATTTGAACATTCTTGAATTTCCTTTATTTAGTATTGGTATGTAGAATGACCACTTCCAATTTGTTTGTCATTATTTCATTCTCCAGATTGAATGGCATAGTTTGGTTAGAACCTTTATTGATTCTTCCCCCTGCCTAGGCAGGGGTTGGACTAGAAGACATCCAAGCCCCTTTCCAACTCTGTTATTCTATTCTATTCTATTCTATTCTATTCTATTCTATTCTATTGTTTTCCATCCTCTAAATTGTCTCCAACAACAAGCAGCCTATCTTGCTGTCATGTTCCTTTGATTTCAGATCAGAACTTGGTAATAAAACTGGTTAAAATCTCTTTTTCTGAATCAGTTGGAGCATAAATAAATCATCATATTGAAGTATTGTCTGCAATGTCTAATTGACAACATTCAGTCATTGATTGCTTTGTACCCAAGAATTATCTTGCCGACATTCTTCATAACTATGAAACTAACACCATTTCTTATGTGTGCTTATGTATATTCTATAATTTATTGATGTCTAAATTGTCAATCTGTAGTCATTTCCTTTTCATATCATCTTTCACTATGCTGAGATTTACCCTGTTCATATCTCTTATGCTCTATGTTCCCACTGTAATTCTGTTGTGGCAGCTTCAAATTTCTTTTCCTGCATGACAACAGCATAGCAAAATCTCTTGAAGGCTTTAATTTACCTATGTCATAAACCCACCAGTATTCCAAAAGATCCTCACATGTTCCTCAATAGCAGAGAAGCATAGAATCATAGGGCTGGAAGGGACCTTGGAGGTCTTCTAATCGAACCCCTTGCCCAAGGCAGGAATCCTATATCATTCTAGATAAATTGTTGTGCGATTGTCTTGAAAACATCCAGCAATGAAGTACCCACAGTCTGTGGATCCTGACCTTCCTTGCCTATCTTTTTTTCTTTTTGCACATATTGTCCAGTACAGAAGCCAGTTTTACCCTAAGTATATTCAGGTAATCTGTGTAAGATAGAATTTCATATGGTATAGTTAGTATCATATGGTATACTTTTAAGTTAACTTAGTTGTTTGCTATATCTCATCAGTTAGAAGGTACATGCTTTTGGATCAGAAATGGGCAAAATATTTGCATGAATGCATGCTTTTAACATACAAAATAAATGAACATAAGATACTGGCATTGGCATATATTATAGAGGGCCATAAGTAGTTTTAATTATCAGTAAAGCAGTTGGTATAAATAATTTGTGGTATATAAAATATAAATAATCTCAGAAATCTGTAAAATTTAAGCCACCTGTTTCTGAACATGACATGGAATGCTTTATGTGCTTACATTTGTTGATATTATGCTTCAGTATGGATGTGAGATAGTATATATTAAGCATGGTATAACTATTCTTTATAGATTGCAGTGACACCATATCCCAAGTCAAAGCCATGAAGATATTAAAGAGGTTTGGCAGCACTGCTGGACTCTGGACCAAAGACCCCCTCAGTAATTCAGAGAAGATCTATGTGTTTGATGGCACCAGCAATGACACTGTCTATGTTTTTCCAAGGACGCGAGAATTCACCCTCTTTTCTGCTACCCGAAAGGCTGCACGCATCAAGTTGCCCTACCCATGGGTTGGCACAGGACATTTGGTATACGGAGGGTATCTTTATTATATTCGGCGACATGGCACATTTCAGGTCATCAAGTTTAGCTTGACCAACAAAACGATTGTTGATAGTTCTGTCTTCCCAGCTGAGGAGCAGATCCCCGTCTTTGGTCTTGCATCCTACAACTACATTGATTTGGGGGCCGATGAGGAAGGCATCTGGGCTATTTATGCCACACAAGAAAATGAGAAAAATATAGCATTGGCCAAACTAGATCCTACATCTCTAGACATTGAGCAAATGTGGGACACACCATGTCCTCGGGAGAATGCAGAGAGTGCTTTTGTTATCTGTGGAGCTCTCTATGTAGTATACAATACCCGGTTGCCCAGCCGATCCCGTATTCAATGTACCTTTGATGTCAGTGGCTCAATGACATCTGAAGATGCTGCCCAAGTCTATTTCCCAAAGCGATATGGTTCACACTCCAGTATGAAGTACAATCCCAAAGAGAGGCAGATCTATGCTTGGGATGATGGCTATCAGATCATTTACCGTATGGAGATGAAGAAGAAGAGTGAAGTCTGAAAAGGGCCTTTGTCTCTGGCAAAAGAGAATCTGAAACATATCTCAGTGCCACAGGTTATGACTCAGATGCCATACATGCCAAGTGGTGCATAGCATAGGAAGGCAGCAGCCATAATGAGGACTGATTAGACCGAACTTTTAAAAGGAAATGCCTTTCTGATATATTAAATGCTTTTAAACAGATATTGTTCGCATTTTTATTGGCGCTTGTCAATTTTCATTTGCTTCTCAACTTAGATTAAAAATAAATACATACATTTTATGATGGAAACACTTGTTACATTCAAAAGCATGAAGAAAAGATTTGTGTACCTAACTTCTGAATTTACACGTTCTTCAATAGCTTTAAATCCAAACTGGGATCCTCCACTCTGTAGATCTCTGCTGCAGATCACTCCTTTTTCAAAAGCAGTTTAGAAGAGATTGTGAAATATTTGGTAGTCATTTTGGGATTCCAAGACTCCATGGCAAGGGTGTCAAACTCAAGGCTGGATCCAGTCTGCAAGGTGCTTAGATCTGGCCTGTGGGACCACCCTGGAAACAGTGAAGAACTGGCCTGCAGTGCCTCTGCCAGGGAAAATGGAGCTAGTGGGGAGCCAGTTTTTGCTGGCAGAGCACTTGGGGTACCACAGGTGCCCCCAACACGAGTGACATTAAGCTAGCCACGCCCACTCCAGTCCCCCGAGGTCAAACACAACCCTGATGCATCCCTCAATGAAATTGAGTTTGACACCCCTGCTCCAGGAGTTTGCAATGGCTATTGAAAAAAACCCTGCTTATTTTAATGGTTAATTTAATGAGGCTTCACCTCAACTGCTGTACTGAAATTGGACAGAGCAATTGGAAAGTGCATAGATGGGTGTTTGGAGATGAATGATTATGCTATATGTCATTCCATCTACCCCACTGTGATGCTTTTAAATGCTGAATGAGTTTAGATCAGTGTCAAAACTAGTGTAAATTTATTTTCCCCCAATACTTACAATTTGATTTAAGAACTTCAATTATCAGAGTGGTCTATTACTGGAATATTTGAAGTAGGGCTAAATATCGCTATCTTTCATTTGCTGGTCTAGACATTTAGCGTGACTCACATTGCAGTTATTATCTGGAAAAAAGGTGTATTTTCCCATAATCAATTTTCCTTTTTCTTCAGCTTTCATATCTAGCTATTTTTTTGTGCTGAACATCAGAGAGAATTTAATGCGTTTTTGAGTCCTTTGTGCTTTGGAATTTCTAGTTGATAATTCTTTATACTGGAGGCTTTGAGCGAGGCTGGTGTGGGTGAGTGTGTGTCTGCGTGTTTTTGGATGGTTGATTGGTGTTTATTGTTTATGTGCAAATTACTGAGAAATTATGATTTTAATTTTTATATAGAGAAGCATATTTATAGAGAGAGTATATTTATAGAGAGAGTATATTTCTTTATGAGCCTAAACAAGAAAGTACTTGCCACATGGCACAGAGAAACAGACATTAGTTGAATTGCATATATGCGAACAAAATCTCTCAATCCTTGTCTGGACAATTTGCATCCGTGAGGCTGGGCAGGGCAGATTACATTGGTTAGGCTCCTTTCTCCAATGTCAGTCCTAATCAGTGTTGATAGGAAGTGAGACGTCAATCCCATCACAGCTGCTCTTTTATGGTGTCCTGCAGGGTTTGGTACTTTCTCCAATCTTTTTGAATCTACATGAATCTGTTAGGTGAGATCATCCACCCCCATGGGATGAATAACAGAATTGGAAGAGACCTTGGAGGTCTTCTAGTCAAACCCCTCTGTTCAAGCGGGAAACTCTAAACTGTTCCAGACAAATTGTTTTTCAATCTCTTTATAAAAACCACAATCTCTGGAGGCAAATCTTTCCAATGATTACCGTAATTGTTCTAACTGTCAGGAAATTTTTTCCTTAGTTCTAGATTGGTTCTCTCCTTGATTAGTTTCTATCCATCCCTACCTTCCGGTGTTTTGAATAATAGGTTGGCCACCTGTTCTTTGTGGCAGCCCCTTAGATATTGGAACACTGGCAGCATATCACACCTAGTCCTTCTTTTCATTAAACTAGACATACCCAATTCCTGCAACCATTCCCACATGCAAGACATTATCCTGAGTATCCAAAGAACTAACATTATAATTGCTAGTCAATTATTAGTCAATTATTTGGGAGATACATTTTCCTGAAATCACGGTATTTCCCCCACCTGCTATTATTTAGCATATGGCATATCATATATGGATTAGGAATATATATTAACATTTCATCTAGATTAGTAAAACACAATAAAATATTAATATTAAAAGACCTTTTTCCTGCTAATTTAGCGTGTACCCTATGGGTCTAATATTGAAATATAAAAATCTGCATTGTTCATGCCTATAGATTGGTTTCTGGGTTGTTTACACCTAGTTTTTCCGAAGTATAAAGATATTTTATTGTAATCGTCATACTAGATTGTAATCTTTGCTCCCTTGATGTTGTTTTGGTCTTTATAGATTTCCCTTCTCCTGGCCTTTTCTTGGTTAGGAAGGATTTTTTGAGCAATGCTTCTGCCAAATTCCTGGCTCTCATCCTTCCATTATCTGCAAAACACAAACTCAGTTGGAAAAGAATCTTCTGCCAATTTGACTACTTTTGTTTTCTTAATAGATTGGTCTGCCAGGGATGCAGCAGAGAACTACAAATAGTGCTCGGTACTCACGGAATGCATTTCATTATTTCCTATACAAATTTTTGTATGGTACCATCCTGCCTATGAAATGTTGGAAAAAGGGTTGCCTTTACATGACAAGACAGGTATGCTGATCTGGAATCGAAGAGATTAGGGTCTCACTTACACATGCACAAAATCCCAAGATAAAATCCTGCATGGAGAATAGAGATACCGGTAGGTTTGAAGGTAGAAGAATGGATTCAATGTAACCAAAGGAAGAAAAAAAATACAGATTTTAGACAAAGGCTCTAGCAGGGCTTTTCAAAAAGATTTTCTTGGCTGGTTGCCCCATTCTTTTCTCCAAACTGAAGTGATTCCAATGCAGACTGGAAATTCATGGGAGAGAAATTTATATAACAGCTGGGGGCTATTTCAGTGCCAAGATATTTCCAGCACATGTGGGGAAAAGAAAGAAGCTTGATGTACTCCAGACTCACGTTGCCTTGGGAATCTCTTGGGGGGGACAGAATTGCAGGACAACATTTCCTGAGTCTGCAAGAGAATAAGGGTTTCTACTTTACTATTTTAAATCTGGAAAATCTAGATCTGACTTGAGTTTTATAGGTTATGAAACCCAACTAGCAATTTGTAGGTAAACTGTTCCCCACTCTCCTACTCTTACTGTGATTTACTATCTCATTTCCTGACACAAGTTCCTATGCTGTTTTTCTTTGCAAAGAACATTAGGAAAACTGCATTACTACAAACCAAATTATTTAATCATTTTAAACCAACATAAACTTAGGCTTCAGTAAAATAGGTAAATTAGGTCAATAATAGATGAACTCTTGTAATAAAAAAGCACAATATGATATACTTACAAATACTGTAGAAGGTTTCCAGACATTTCCATAAGTGGGAAAGCAACTATGAAAAACCCTTTTGGGCAACTCTTCTTCTTTTAATGACCCCTTGCGTGGTGGAAACTGGGCAACTGAATGGAGCTGAGTGTTTATTGGCTGGATGCCCTTCCTGTCACCAATGCAGAGTTTTGTTCAGCAGATATAGCCTTATTGTGTCTTTCTTATTTGAAAGGGATCTCAATAAAGATACTACTGGAGTATAGTCATACAAATTTTCATCTTGCTTTCATCATTATAAAAATAATAGAAGCGTCTTGTAATACCTGGTTAATATTTATTCTTATTTACTTATTAAACATATGTATATAGCCACCCAAATCACAGACAGGATACCGAATGACATACAACCTTAAAAATTTACAGTTAAATATTACCAGTGTTGCACTGAAAAATGATTGTATATCCCTCCACTTGTAGACTATGTCGTTCGCGTATCTTAAAGGGACACCTTATAAAAGCCATGTTGAACGGCATGTCTGTCCTTGTGGTATTGATCAAGTGG
>JANHFT010001249.1:205948-218843 GCA_032467955.1 Pseudoxenodon macrops
CCTACCTACCTATCTATCTATCTATCTATCTATCTATCTATCTATCTATCTATCTATCTATCTATCTATCTATCTATTTAGGCATATGCCAAAGAGAGACTTAAGAAAAGGCTTGGGAAAATAACAGCTTTTATTTGTACAAAGAAAGAGCTTGATGGACTTATGGCATATAAACAACAAGCCTGCAAGGAAAAAGTCACACCCGAGAAGAGTGTGACCCCAACATCTTATACCCACATGTAGCCAATCAGAGACAAAGGTTTGTTACCTAACGTGGGCAATGTCTTGCCCATATGCCCCTTATTCATAGATCATTCTTTGTCCATGCCCTGTCCATGCTTTTGCTATCTTACAGAGCATCTCTTGTAGCCTTGTGTGTTCGTGCTCCTGGGCACCCCCCTTCTCTGCCCCTGTTATCTATGGAACAGGATGTTCCTGTGCAGCTCCTTTTTTCTATCTTTCTTATTTAGTCTCCAAGGATGTGCCAAGCTTTAAAGCGAACAACAGAAGACAGATAGCAAAAGTTAGACTAGTAGCAAAGGTTACAATTCTTAACAAGCAAGGGTTACAGAATTAATTCCTAACAAATAATTCCTAACAGTAGCAAAACAGCACAAGCAATTCTTAACAGAAGCAAATAGCAAAGGTTAGGTTGATTCATGTCACTATGTCCCTTCAATGTAACGTTTGTATTTTTATTTATTTATCAAATAAATATGCTGCCTGACTCCTAGTGACTTGTGGCAGCTCACAACAGCCAAAACAAGAAAAATACAGTTATTATTAAGTGAACAATAAAAGATAATGAGAATTACAAGCAGGACAGGAGTAAAGCAAAGGAGTTTCATTAATCCATACCTATGATCTTGATAAACAACAGGTATTCAAATCTTGGGGGGGAAAACCTCATTCCAAGCACCTGGAGTGCTTCCGGTGTGCAAACAAGATGGTCTTGTTTAGTAGAAGGAAGCAGAAGTGCACCAACCCTACTAGATCGAATTGGCATGACAAATATTATAGGAGCCAGGTAGTATCTCAAATAACAACATACTATCTCGGATATATCATATTTCCTTTCCAGGCTGGAATCATTAATTAATTTTAGTCAATGTTAGTCAGAGATTAAAAAGGCAGACCTCTATAAAACCACCCCAATTTCTAAAGCCAATATAGAATTAGACACCCAACTAGGGAAAAACAATTAGTGTATTATTTGTTCTGTGGCTCTTGCAGTCCTCACTTTTTGTATGTTTGCTAGATTCTCATCTTTTGTATGAATTCAAGACAGTATACATGGTTCTCCTTCCTCTAACACCCTGTAAAATAAGTTGGGCTGGGAAAGAGTGATGAGCCCAAAGTCACCCAATGAAGATACAACTAGACTAGTTTTTCTGCAAGTGTGGACTTCAGTTTCCAGAATTTCTCAGCCGGCATGCTGGGTGGGGAATTCTGGGAGCTGAAATTCACACACACCTTCTTACCCCTACTCTACTTCAACCACAATGCTGCACTAGCTAAAAATGCTTTTTATATGAGCTTTAATGGTTTTTAGTGAACTATAGTGTGTTATGTAGTGTAGTGTGCTTTTTTCTTTATATCCATTGATTTGCCTAAGAACATTTCCAATCACATTTTACCCAGGAGAGTAATATGAAGGAGTAACATTAGTTCAAACATTAGGTTTAGCAGTACCTACAGGAGAAACTGATGCTATCATTGTACATCGTTTTTCTGAGAGTCAGCCCCATGGAGCCCAGTGGGAATTACTTCTGTGTAGCAACAGCAGGCATATATATGACTTCCAGCCCCATTTTTTTTCCTGTCAGCAAAGATTCCTGGAATTTCAGGACCCAAACTCAGCAGCAGAACAATGAAGTGTTATTTCCTAGTAATTTTCAGGGGGAAATGACTAAACAATAAAAACTGAAACCTCTTCACCCAGTGCTGTTGTGCTGCTTATATTGCACTGTAAAAACAGATGTAGCACAATAAGAAATAAGCACTTTAATTGTAATATTTCTTCTAGGGTAAGTTCTGGGAAACGATTGTTATTGCATTTTTTCTTTAAGATAGTACCCAAGTTATTATTTTTTTTGATAACCAGTTCCATGTTTGTATATAATGTTACTGCCAATTTTTGCAGTTTACTAATGGTCATGAGGAAGGAGAAAGTATTAGTGAAAATGTTGTTGAAAGCAAAATGAGAAATGAAAAGGGGAAAGGGACAAATGAAAATGAGAGATTGCTGATGGTAGATGATTTACAATGGGGTTATCAGTAATGGGGGTTCTGAAAGACTAACTAGAAAGAGAAGACATAAAAGAACCGTTGATTGTGAAGATTTGAAGAGGAATTTCTAGGATCCAGGATCTAGGATTGTAAATGGCTAGAGGAAGAGAAAGACCTACATTTTGGAAAGTGATCTCAGTGTCTGGCTATAGGTGAGCTCCACTGATAGATTCAGTCACTGGACCAGGAAAGGGTGCCATTCCTCCTTTTAACAACAGAGCAGCAGTGGGGAGAACAGTGACTGATGCAGAGCCAAGAGATTGGAAATGAAATCCAGACTCCTGGATAATAGGCTGCAGCTAAGATTTCCGAAAGCGACTGCTAAATGTCTAGAGTACTTAGATCTGATGCACATTTGTGAGTAACAGAAATAGAGCAGGAGGAGTATTGCTAGAGAAGCTGCTGCTGTCAGTTCTCCACCATGATGTTCAACATCTATATGAAACCACTAGGAGAAGCCATTGGCAGTTTGGAGTGTAATATCATCAGAATTCTGGTGATACATAGTTGTACATTAACATCTCATATAGTACTGAAGATGGAGCGGAACACCTGAACCATGTCCAAAAGCTGTCACGGACTGGAAGAAACAAAACAATATCCTAATAAATCTTACCAAGATGGAATTGCTTCTTGTCAGTCAATATCAGGGCAATTCAACTGAACACATTTATGTTTAATTGACATATAGTATGTATTAAAAATAAAAAATTGAAAAGCCTGTAAAAGGGAGAAAAGACAATCAATGGATTCAGTATTAAATTGCTAATTAATATTGACATTTGCATTCTGAATGAGGAGGAAAGCAGAGTCACCCACTGTTAGAGGAATGTACTGCTGGTTGCCTCTGATTTAATATAATTTTCCAGATATTGACAAGTCTATCATCCTGCTATGATGTTAAGCTTGTGTGGTGCTATATCTTTATTTCTAGCTTCAGCAACTATTTAAATTCAACACTGATACTCAAATGATTAAACTACTTCAGATTCTCATCCTGACTAAGGTAGATGCTGTCTGTGTTTCAGTTCTTACTCTCAACCGGATTTAATATCACTTCTGAATTTTTCTTAGGAATTGGAATAGAAAATAAGTGTCTCTCAAAATATTACAGAAATTATCTTACAAGATGAAAAATATCCTGACAGGAAAGAGAGTTAGTTAACTGAGCTCAGCACACAAAACTCCAGAGTTTGCCAAGTATTATGGTTACAAAAGCAGAGATAAGTGAAGGGAATGTTTTTGAGTTTGTGCATCTGAATAATGTGTCTGAAAAACTGTTGGTTTACAAAATCTTACAGCTGGAGTATTTTTATTTGTAGAGGTAATTCTGAAGCCTCTCTTTCCTCTGTCACCTATACTTCTGCTCAGGATAAGTATCCTTGTGAGTTATTCTCTTGTATCTCTTGTTCTCATTACAAAATTGTACTCTTAACACATAATGGTTTATTATTTGGATGTTTTCACTGATTATGTTTAGTACAGAATCCTTGTTCTGACTGCCACCTACTATGAAAGTAGGTTTGATTCAGATCAACCAATTAGACGGCATGTTTCAAGGATAACATTATAGGGGCAAGGAAACCTTTGGTCTTCAATACTTTAATGAGAATGTTTTTCAGAAACTGCCAATCATCCAGATAATTTAAAAGGAATGTTATTCGGCCTTGTGCAAATGGAAGACAAATTGAACAATAGAAACTTCCCTTATTCTCCTTTCTGTCCTACAAGCCAAGGCCTCCAAATTATTTTCCTATTATATACCAAGTGTCTGAAACAGTAGCATCGAACAGGGGCATTACCAACATCTTCCACACTTTGGTGAGAATCAGTAGGAAATATACATTTTAAAGACGTTTAGAATCTAGTAAGTACTGATGGTTCATTTTCACCAGGTTAAAAAAAAACTATCAACAGCCTCTGGAGTTCTTTTAGCAGCAGTTAGGTGTGTAGATAACAGCAAGTAATAATATTTCCCATTAAAATGTAAAAAGTTTCAACAGCTCATTACTGCGAGGCAAGATCAGGGGTGAAATCCAGCAGGTTCTGACAGGTTCTGCAGAACCAGTAGCGGAAATTTTGAGTAGTTTGGAGAACCGGCAAATCTGGAATGGAGATTTTGCAGTATCCTTCCTCTGCCATGCCCACCAAGCCATGCCCACCAAGCCACACCCACAGAAATGGTAAAATTAGATTTCACCACTGGGCAAGATGCTACTTAAAGAATACTGGGAAGCCCAAGTTGGTTCTGCTTGTCCACCCAAAACGTATGTTCTTCCAATTCCACCTTTGAGAACTTAAGTGCGCAGGGTAATAACTGTGTCATCTCATCAGAGATAAAATAGTTAATCCTAGGCTGAGGGGTAGGGCATTTCCAAATGGATATCAACAAACAGAAAGGCAAAATTTAACTCTTCTTTCACAAGGAGCAGTACATTCTCCCATTCTGCAATAGGCACAAATCCTATTAGTACTAAACATTATGATGATTAGTATTTAAGGCAGTGTGTAATTAATTTTAATCAGTTTTATGGATAGAAAAGGTAAATTTGCTCTCCCTATTTTTTCACTATGAAAATTGCTAGGGGTGGGCTTCAAAAAATTTAGCAAGGGGTTCTCTGCCCGGTTGCTGGGTGGGTGTGGCCATGGTGGGTGTGGCCTATTTAGCCTCCTGCACCAAGGCGTGGGGGAGGGTTTGCCTTCCCTGGGCTCAGGAAGTTTTTCCCAAGCCTCCGGGAGGGCGAAAATGGCTTTCCCAAATGGACCTGTTTTTGGCCTTCCCAAACTCCCGATAGGCCCATTTTTCGCCCTCCCTGAGCCTCTGTGCGTGCCCTGCACTTACCTGCATCAAAATGGGCTGTGTGGGGACTCCTGGGGGGGAGGAATGGGTGGGGCCAGCTAGGAGTGGGATTTGGAGGTTCTCCAAACTGCACAGAATCTTAGCCAGAAGTTCTCCTGAATCCCTGCAAATCCTCAGCAGTTCCACCCCTGGAAATTGCCTTTTCCAAAACTACTTGAAAAATAATGTCATCACTGGATAGCAAGTACATACTCTGCAATATTCAGCTTTTTCGTCTTATCTTCAGTTATCTGAAGATTACCTATTTACTCTTTCACCTTTGTTTCTTTGCTTGAGGCCATGAGACCTGAGTTGTAGCAATCCAAGCAACTTCAAGATGGAAGCAATGAGATTTAGAAAACCCTAAACCACGGGTGTTAAACTCGCTGCGTCATGTTGATGTCATTGTGACATTTTTTGCCTTCGCAGACCTGGGGTGGGCATGGCCTGTGCGTGACACATCCAGCCTGAGGACCACCAGTTTGACACCCCTACCCTAAACCATCTGGATTTTGTACCCCAAATTTGGTTGTTTTAATTTTTTTTAATGCTTGTTGATTTACACCCTACCTTTACCCAAAGTTGATGTTACTAAGTGATGCAAGCAACATTTTGTCATCACAATGCAAGCCCCGCCTTTTTTTTCTATATACCACAGGAGGAGCAGTGAGAGCTTCTAGGTGACACTGGTTGCTGCAAAGATTGCTATTGTGCCCAGTTCAAAATGCTGGTTAGCATCTATAAAACTCCATGTTATACTTACTGCACAAGATTCTTCCCATTATGTCTGACAGCTAGAAAGGGTTTGCTTAAGATCCCATTCTTGCAAGAGATAAAAGAGACAGATGACAGGTCTCTACGGTAGCACTCACCCATTGGAAAACATTTGGTTCCATCTCTCAGCATTCAATATTCGAAAAACCAATGAAACTGTACTGTTTCTGATAGCCTTTTGACTGAGTGAGGAATAATTGGCAAGTGTTTACCTTCAGCTTGATGTTTTAATGTGAACTGTGAAGGTTACCGGCATTAGTTGATTATACTAATATTTTATATCCCACTAAGAGTTGGTTCATCAATACAGGCATGTGGTAAAATAAATAAAAAGGAAATGAATACTTAGAGTCCTGGAGCACAGAGGAGGCTAATAAAACAATGTGTATTCCCAGTGGTAGCAATGTAGAAACCATATTTATTTAGTAAGTTCCGCTGAGTTCAGTGGGCTTTACTTCAGAGTAAACACAGGAACAGCCGAAAGAGATCTCAGACTTTTGAAGATTTATTAAGGACTTGTTTAATTATCTCTCTCCCCCAATCCATCTCTAGCCCCAAAGATATATTTCTAAGAAGTAGAAATTCCTGTTTGTTAAGCAGATATGAAAATAACGTTCCCAGAAGAAAGAAGCTGGAAATAAAAGGGAAAATAAATTACAAAGAAGGTCACTGAACATTCTGCTCAGGGCTCTCCTTTCAGCTCTGCCGGGATAAAGCTCAGTGCTGCCTTATAAATCTTTGCAGGACCTGGGGCTCTTGGCTACATCACAGGCTACGCTGTCCTAGCAATACCATGGGGATTTCTCGCACAGTAAGAGAAGATTAAAAGTTATCATTTCTGGAAACCTGACACATTTAACTAACAAGAACTCATTTCTAAATCTAAGCCTGGGAACATTTAGAGATAATTAATAGCTATAGCAAAGAGGCAGAAAATATTAATTATATATGTCTACAGTACTCTATAAACAAGCTGACTTAATTTAGAGACATTCTCAGTTTTCCTTTTGAAACTTACATATTTTGAGGAAAAAATATTGTTTTATTGGGAAAGAAGATCTTAGGCTATTATACCTGATGTTTTAGATTCAGAAATTAAAAATTTTCCCGAATGCTTTCTAATAGGATGGATGCGTGTCCTATTTTTCAGAGGACATTCACTTCTTTGAGGGGCCAGCTTGCCCAAGGCTGGTTTGAAAATAAAGACACCTAAGAATCACAGGAGTCACAAAACGTCCTCTTAATAAAAGAGCACCTGAAAAATGGGCTGAACAAACAAGCAGGCTACCTTGCTGCAATTTTCTTTTAAACGTGGTTATAAAAGAGGTTTGTAGTGGGTTTTAATTTTCATGTACAATGTACCAATGCACATTGGCATATGCCCTATTTATGCAGACCTATGACAAAGGAACAGTTGAATAATTTCAGATACTGAATGGTCTTGTGATGGCAACTTTAGTAGCAAAAATATTCTCTTAAATCATGATACTGTTTATAAACGTTATTTCCTCCTGCCACTGTTCAAATTTCAGTCCCAAAGACATTTGTATGTTATTTTCTTAGAAATTACTCTTTTAATTTGTTGATACAACTAAAACATGGGTACCATTTGTGACCAAAAATATTTAAAGGATTCCTCAAGAAGCATTCATGCTCTGTGAAATTTTTAACCAATGCCACAAGAATACTTTCAAACCCCACGGATCTAAAGAAATATATGTTTTAGTTTTCCAGTGTTTTGCAAGAGCAAATATTGCAGCCAGCATCAATAAAGAATTTGTTTCTCATGTTTTATATATCCTGGGAAAAACAGACAATACAATTGTAGTAGCTGTATTTATTGAAGACTATTTAGTAATGTTTCAAATTTACTCAAAAACTTTAATCAGAATGAGTCACTAGGTAGGCACTGCCATCACAGATAGTAAATTTCTTCCATATCAATTACTACTCTTCTAACACAATATTTGTTTGTTTATTTAAAAGAGTTATAGGCCCATTTTAAGCAACTCTGGATGGCTCACAATATAAAAAGACCTTTATAAATACAATATAATTTCAAGAGGGTACATTAAAATATATGAATTATATTTTAGCTAGATTTGGTGAGCTGCCAAAATAGATTTAAATGGAAAAGCATAAAAAGCCGATTCATCATGTTCAAATCTTAAATCCTCTTCTTGTACTTGCTTACAGAGTTACAAAATAACCCATTGCATATAAAACAGGGAAGGTGGTGAATTCTGCCTACCAGGTATTCATCTGGCTATTCCTTAGCCTGGTCAGCTTCAGCACATTAGTTTGCTTGCTGGTTTGAGGTTGGGGCTGGTTTAGAAGCACAGCCCCAACCGCTGTGCATATACAATACAAGTATTGTAGGCAGCTGTATAAGAACAATGAGAATGCCTGCAGAGCAGGTGAAACATTTTTTTCGAGATGTAATAGACTTCAATGTCTATTAATTGTTTTGCAACGTATTCCCTAGTTTCACTAGAGATTTCTTGTAATAGTTTAAAATTCTCTAATATAATATTTGGTTAAAATGATTTCTTGATTGCATGCCATTATTGTTGACTCTTGGCAATAACATAGATTATCTCCATGACAGTCTGTAACCTGCTCCTTCAACTCGTCCAAAAACTCATCACTACTGTAACTCTTTCCCTCTTTTCTTGATACTGGTTCTTCTCTTTCTCTCTCCACCCTTTCCAGAAGTTCAGTCTTCTCCAGAGAGCTAGGTCTTCTCATAAAACGTCTGAATTTTTTTTATGTCTTCTGTGAGAATACTGGGTTGATTTGTTTGAAGATCCTCTCTTTTTTTGGTCTTCTTGGCTGTCCAAAATATTTTCAGGAGTCTTCTCTAACACAAAAGTTCAAAAACATCAATACTCTTGTTATCTTGCTTCTTCAACTCTTGATTTTCACTTCCATAGAAGAGCATCATTGCTTACAGAATTCTGTTCTTTATAGGTATAGACACATCCCATCATTTGAATATCTTTTCCAAGACCTTCATGGCTGCTCTGCCAAAGTGTATTACTTGACTGCTGATTTCTTTACTGATGGTTCTTTGTTCCATTAAAGATTAACTCTGTGTCAAAAAAACTATAATTTGTGACTGTGCACTATTGCCTCATTTAATCTTTCATTACTTCTTTTTGCTTTAATCTTCCATTATTTCCTTCCACCTTCACCTTTATGCTACTGTTTGACTATTTCTATAAGCTTCAAGGATGATTCAGCTTGTCCCCAATGATGATGATGTTGGTAAAAAAGCTATTTTATATTCAGTACCTAAAGAGGGTCTTTTACATTATGAAATAAAGCTGAAGAATTTAAAAGTAGGAGAAGAGAAAAATAAACAACACATCCATGAGGACACTGTGTATAGAGGACACTATAATCAGTCTCTTGCCATGCTCTTATCCACACACACAATACCCTTGTACCACATGGCCATTCTAGTTATTCCAGTTACCGGTATTAATTTTGACCACTTCTTTCTTCATCAAGACTATCCCCAAACTACATCCTTTTCAAGGAAAAGAAAGAATAAATGTGCCTATATCACCACACAAAGTAACAACCTTCTACCTACATCTGACTGTTGAAACATGTTTCAGTGCTGGTGATGGTAAACAATTGTCCACCTTACCTGCAAGCAGCAGAAATGCTTGAAGCAGGTCAGTCCCTGTGAACCAATAGTCCTGTCTTCATTGTCTTCCAATAAAGGAACAAGGTCATGGTACCATTGTGGCACCATTTTGTATTAGCAAAGGTACTTTTTCAATTGCATCCTTCATCTGCTACTACATTGACTCATTCTAATGGTAAATCCAGCACATTCCTGGTTCAGAATTGCAGAATTTGTCAATTAAGTTTTCCTTTCTTTTCCAAATGCTTTCAAGAGAATCCAGCAGATAATTATGAAAACTTTGTCGTAACTCCTCAGCTATGGAATCTTATACCATAGAAGCTTCATTTCCATGTAGTTTATATACTTTTTAATGTCAAGCAAACATATTTGTATGTTTTACAAGAGTCTAGACAGGGAGATCTTGTTCTTTTTTAATTGACACTGAAGTTTTAAGGAGCCTGTGCTTTTTTAAAAATATGTAATACTTCTCTGTCTTTCATTTTATTGTTTAAATTTGGTTATTTTCCATTGTATGTTTATTATTCCCTGGGCCTCAGGAATAGGTTTTATTTTGCCTGGGCCTACTCCAATCCCACAAAAGCCAACAAAAGAGAAACAAAGACAGAAAAACAACATTATTTTCCTTCTCATACATACATGCACTAAGTTTTCAAAATGCTGATCTGACTCACTCTTTCTCTCTCACTCTCTCTTTCATACACAGACATGTATAATAGTTCTGCAAGTTTATTTTTTGCTTAGACTGTAATCATACATAATTATCCATACGTCTGAACGTATTCTAAGTAGACAATGTAGGACATCAAAATACTATTTACTCCTGGCTTCCAAGTAAGAAAATTAAAACAAAAGCCATGAAGAACTCTTAAGTTGTGTTTGGTTGCTGATTCTACCCCCATCCCTTATCAGTTCCTTTTAGTACATTGTGCGCTTATCCTCCTTGCATGATCTTCCCTCTTTTTCAGTCACTTCACTCTTATAACCTCTGCAAATGGTACAGGGATTTTTTGTTTTTAGTAGTTGAATTAACTGCTACAGGATAGACCAAAATGTAGTAGATCATTGGAAGTTGGCTGGGAAGGTTGCAGTTATTGATCAGATGACCCCAAGAATGCTGCAACCATTGTAAATACATATTGATTGCCAAGTACCTGAATTTTGATCATGTGACTGTGGGGAAAGCTGTGAGAATCGATCATAAGTCACTTTTTTCAGTGTCATTGTAACTTTGAATGGTCGCTAAATATAGTTGTAAATCAATGACTACCTGTACTGTATTTGAACAAGAAAAATGTGGATGACCACATAGGAGAAATGAAATATCAATAACTTTTAATGAGATATTGTATAGCAGGCATGTCCAACCTGCAGCCTATTGGCTACATTACTTGCATGGACAGCAAGTAATGTAGCCCCATGTATTTTAACATTATTATGTGATTTATATACTTTAACCATATTATATGTTTTATATGTAGCCCAGGATAATTTTTCTTCATTCAATGCATCCCAGGCAGCTAAAAGGTTAGACACCTATACTGTACAGGAAACTCTCTTCTGCCATTTGGTGTCTATTCAAAATTTTCTAGTCCAAATTTTGTAAGCCTGAGGAATATAGACTTTTCAAGCAACCCAATAATGTGTGGAGAGTATTCTAAAGGAGAAGAAGCAGGAGAAAAGGAGTATTATTTTGGGTGACTGAGAAAGGAGGACTAATGATGTTCTTTTTTGTTTTGTTTTATTATGTTTTGTTTCGTTACATAAAATAATGACTTGTTCTTTCAATGCCACGGTATCTTCTCAGGATAATTCAAAAGAACTGCAGGACAACTTCTTTGCGTCCATAGCTCATGAGAATGGTGCAAGCACAGCAAATCAATATAAAACATTTTGTTAGCAATTACATCAGTGCCCCAGTTTAGAAGAATGGCTGCACTTAATGCAATCTTAAGAGGGTACAATATGACACTGTGTGGCTTCAACTGCACATATTGTACTGTCAGAAACATGATTGACTCACAAGCAGCCTCAAAAGAAACCAGTTATTCTTTAAAAAAAAAGATCTTGATTTCATGAATTCTGTTCCAAATATATTTGAGAAGTATCAGTTGACATCATTCAACTCAGCTATAACATGAAAAAGCTTCAAGACCTACTTATCTGTGTTTCCTGGTAAAATACATAGAAAAAGCCCATTAGATTAGCATTCCAATGTGGAATTAGGGTTAAGGTTGTGATTAGAGTTAGTTTTAGATATCCATGAATTTGAAGTGAAAAATAGATTACAGTGATTAATGGTTAGCTCGAGGGATGGGGTTACGTCTCCAGGAATTGATAATGGAAAATAGATATCACCAATAGATTTGTAGAGTATTGGTATGCTGAGGGGGCCTGTCTTGTTTTGAAACTGCCTTATCTGTGTTTCCTCATAAAATACATGAAAAAAATCCATTAGACTGGAATGGCAATTTGGGTTATGGTTAGAGTTGCCATTAGTGTCAGGGTTACATCTCCAAGAATTCCTAAAAAGCAGTCATTAAGTTAATAAATGTAAAAAGTCATGAATTAAAAAGTCATTAAGATTCCTATATTTTATGTTGTTTGACAACAGAGGATATATAATAAAATTCACTCAATATGATATCTGTTATTAACGGAAAAGCTCTAAATCTGTGGTGGAAGACGTAAAACTGTAAAATTTTAATGGCAACCAAATGTTTAAAATTTGAAAGAGCTTTTTAGAGTTTGTTAAAAGCCAATAATAATTTAATGGCCTTGGTGGCACAGTGGTTAAAATGCAATATTGCAGGCTAACTCTGCCCACAGCCAGGAGTTCAATCCTGACTGGCTAAAGGTTGACTTAGCCCTCTATCCTTCGCCATTAAATGAGGACCCAAATTGTTGGGGGCAATATGCTGATATTATAAACCATTCAGAGAGTGCTATAAAAACTCTGTGGAGCGGTATATAAGTCTAAGTGCTATTGCTATAATTGGAGGATCTCTAAAGAAAGAGATACAAAAACCTAAGCTACTGTCTGTTTAATGTGGCAGGCTGAATGATAATTTCAAATAATATAAATTAGCATGTAACTTGCTCTATCAAGCACTGCATGACCTTTAAATGATCATTTATCATCTTCAGTATCAGAATCCTAACAGCATTGTCAGAACGCTTTGTCACACCATTTTATTTTATCACCATTCCTTCCTAAAAATATTTATAGGTCACGTTAGCACCAAGCCTTTACAAAAACAATACCATGTTTCCCCGAAAATAAGACCCTGTCTTATTTTCTTTTGATCCCCCAAATATGGCTGTGGTCTTATTATCGG
>JANHFT010001251.1:0-10172 GCA_032467955.1 Pseudoxenodon macrops
AATTCAATTCAATTCAATTCAATTCTATTCTATTCTATTCTATTCTATTCTATTCTATTCTATTCTATTCTATTCTAACGGTATGAGCCACAGTGGCTCAGTGGTTAGAGTGCAGTACTGCAGGCTACTTCTGCTGACTGCTGGCTGCCAGCAGTTCGAATCTCACCAGGCTCAAGGTTGACTCAGCCTTCCATCCTTTTGAGGTGGGTAAAATGAGGGCCCAAATTGTTAATTGTTAAATTGTTGACTCTGTAAACCACTTAGAGAGGGCTGTAAAAGCACTATGAAGCGGTATATAAGTCTTAGTGCTATTACTATTGCTATAACCAAACATATGTGTGGTCTATCAAGGTCCATCAAATATTCAAATTGATTTAACAGCTGTTGCACTGAAACAACTCAGTATGTGAAACATCTTTCAAACTAAACCTTCAGACAGTCCAAATATTGGAAGAAACAATTTTTACCCTACCTAGCACCTGGTTGAATAAAATTGAACCCACAACTACCAATAAACCTCCCTTACATGCCTGGCCCCTGAGCTAAATGAAATGACTTTCTTCTCTACTTTAAGTTCAGAACTGTCTATAATGTTGGTTGTATTTTACCATGTATACGCTGATGTATTAGAAAATATTCTATTAAAAAATAAGTTTTTTAAAAAACAGCCTTCAGGTAATAAGGTTGAATTAAAAAAAAACAACCAGTATTTTGATTGCATAGAAAAATCACTGTAAATGTTTGGGGTTTTTATATTTGTTTTTCCTATTTGAATTTCCCCATTACATCCTCTCCTTCTGACAATGATGAATGATGCTGTGGAGTTCCCGAAATAACCCTCAAACACAAAATAAATGCCAAATCTCAATATGAATCAGGAAATTTACGCTTCTTGAAAAGCTGACCTTTCAATATGGCCTTGACCCAAATGTCAGTCTCTTTGGTGCTTTCAAAATTCTCTACAACTCTGACAGGCAACTGCCAATCAAAGATTTCCTATTGTCTAGCTGTTCAGTCTCAGAGGCCTTTGTGAGATGGCTTCAAAAGCACATTTCAAAAATTTACTTCAGGGTTTTTCCAGCCTCAGTTGAAATTTGGCCACCCTTGGGCTGCTGCTCTAAATAAAATTCATCCTAAACACTCATGAAGACAATAACAACAAAACAGTCCCAACGTCTGCCATTCCAATTTACCAGAAGCAAAGGTGGGTTCCTACCGGTTCTATCCGGTTCTGTAGAACCGGTAGTAACTCCACGATGACGTCATGGAGCCGGTTTTGTCGGTGTCTCCATGGGCGCCGCCATCTTGGATTTTGCTTCTGTGTATGTGCAGAATTTTTGCTTCTGTTATTGCGCAGAAGCTATTGTTTGTTTGCCCCCTGGGCACACTTGAGACGCAACCCTGAGCAAACCAACAGTAAGAAGATTCAGAACCCACCTCTGACCAGAAGTATGGGAATTATGTTGCTTCCTATTTCTCAAAGCCTTGTGAGGTAGTTCAAGCAAGAACAACACCCAAACACTAGCTCTATTTTTTTTTCTATTGTAAGGTTACATTAAAAGAATCTTGCAAGTTTGAAAGTACCTCTCCTGCCTCTCCCTTTTATTCTTCCAAAAACTAGGGAGGATCCCCTCGTGGTGCACTTTCACCACCTCAACTCCTTTAGACTCAAATTTCATTTATCAAGCCATTGTCTAGATTGCAAATCTCTTATATGCAATCCCAACATCAGAGGTGGGTTCTACTTACCTTTCCTACTGTGCCAGAAGTGCGTGTTTTGCGCACACTCGCTATGCTCACACGTGCACCCCCATCGCTCCCGGGTTAAAATCATTTGTGCATGCGCAGGAGGCTTTGCGCGTGTGCAGAGGGTTATTTTTGATTAAATTTCACTCCGGTGGATGGATTTCAAGCCGGAGGATTGGTTCCTGGGAGGGGGATGTCCAACCGGCTGTCACTGCCAGTTTGGCAAGCAGGGGGAAATTTCCACTACTGGTTCTAGCGAACCAGGCCAGGCCAGCAGGAATCCACCTCTGTCCCACATGCCATTACACCAGGTGTGTCAAACTTGATTTCATTGAGGGCTATATTAGGATTATATTCAGGGGGGCCAGGGGTGTGTGACCAGGGTGGGTGTGGCCAGCTCAACATCACTCGTGTGATGCGAAAACAGAGTAGTTTTTTTGGCAGA
Organism: Pseudoxenodon macrops; assembly: GCA_032467955.1. Taxonomy (NCBI): domain Eukaryota; kingdom Metazoa; phylum Chordata; class Lepidosauria; order Squamata; family Pseudoxenodontidae; genus Pseudoxenodon; species Pseudoxenodon macrops. The sequence continues at coordinate 2,192 of JANHFT010001251.1, forward strand.
GGGTTGCAGGAGGCCGTCACAGCACTATATCATATGGCTCTTGTTTGTAAGGGTACATACCGACATTTCTAAACTACATCTGTTGTGTTTAGCAATGAAATGGATCACATCAGTGGCTGTGTTGCAAACTATTCTCCTCTGTTGCGGTCTACAGACAGAAGGCGAATAAATTATTGTATTAGACCATATTCTAACATCATTTCCCAAGTAAATTGCTGATGTTTTGAGCTCAGGGGAAGCATAATGACAGCGGAGAGAACTTACACCGGCTTCAGTATGATCTTTTAAACACATAAAAGTCACATTATGTGACTGTACTCATTTCATCCTGCATGGAAACAGAATGAGTTGATGTTTGTCACTCTGAATAATCTCTGTTTGGGAATAGGTACAATCCGTCTCCGTGCACGTTTAATCAGCATTTGTTATCATTATTGTTTTTTGCAAAATATTGCAAAAGCTCTAAGCACCTTCTGATGAAAGCATAAAAACCACAACCTGTGGAACACAGCCTGACTTCCCCATCCTTCAACTTGCAATAGCTGTGAAATATGAACCCCAAAAGACTTAGAGGCTGTTTACAGCCTCTTCTTTGAACAGGTATTCATTCTGTACTCAATATCAGCCAAGAAAGCTGGAGGGAAAAGATCTGTAATAGGTTTCAGCTGTTGTTAAGACTAATTTTCTCACTGCCTTCCTGTATTTGTAAACCAGTCCAGGGTGCATCTTGTCAGGCATGAATTAGCTCCATCAGGGTTTGTTTACTCCACTGTTTTTATGCTTATATGGCTATGCTGATGGAGGAGACGGAATCTCACAGCAAGACTCCAGAAAAAGTGAGAAATTGCCGTTGGTCTTTAATACAAAAAAATAAATACATTTCTACTCTTGATTCTTTCTTGTTAAAAGTTGTGTTGGTCTGTGCTCAGTTGCTTTCCCTTCACAGAATTTGCAACTATCTACCTTTCAAAATCAGTCATTCAAATTTTAGAAGAAAGGGAGAGGTAACTAATAATAACTTTAGTATATGTTAGATTTCCCGCTTTCCTAAAGAAAGTCAAGATGGACCTGAGTTTTCCTTCTTCCAATTTCTCTCTCTGTGATAAGTACCAACATATCCAGTTCATGAAGAATGGTTCCAGGAACTGGGCATGGCTAGTCTAGTGAAAAGAAGGACCAGAGGAGACATGATTACAGTGTTCCAATATTTGAGGGGCTGCCACAGATAGGAAGGGGGTCAAGCAATTTTCAAAGGCACCTGAAGGCCAGACAAGGAATAATGGATGGAAACTGATCAAGGAAACATTCAACCTAGAAATAAGGAGAAATTTTCCAACAGTGAGAACATGGAACAGCTTGCCTTCAGAAGTTGTGGGAGCTTCATCACTGGAAGCTTTCAAGAAGAGATTGGACTGCCATTTGTCAGAAGTGGTGTAGAGTCTCCTGCTTTGGTGGGGGGATTGGACTAGATGATCTACAAGGTCCCTTCCAACTCTGTTAATCTGAAATCACAAGAGTGTTCCAGAATCTTTACTTCTTTAGGTTCAGGAAATCACCATCACTCCCTTGGTTAAAGTACTGATACAACACAGGAAGATTCATTCAGATCACAATTCTTAAAGGAAAATATTGAGAATTGAATTTATTTTCAGTAGAACTGGAACATGAACTAAACAAAAGCAAAATTTTCAATGTTGATATATACATTTCTAGTTTTGGAAAGTTTGGCTTGTGAAAGGCACCCCAGTCTTCCAACACTTCATCTCATTCCATAGGTATTTCTTGACACACATAGATATTTAAGTGATTTTGGCTTTTGCTTTTAACAGCATGGAATCTTACTCCCATAGGAAAGGCTTCATATAAGGATATCAGTCTTTTGCCTTTTCTTTGGAACAGTAGGGATTACATATTCCTAGAATGCATTTAGCTCCTTCTACCAGCAGGTCAGAACCTAGAGTGCTCTACTATTGAGGAAAGATGTGATTGATCTCCTCCTCAACTTGGTCGGTATTTTGCTTTTAAGACTGTTACCCCTGCATCAATGTCTTATTTCCTGCCACAGTGGCATAGTAGTTAGAGTGCAGGTTAGAGTGCACTACTGCAGATTACTTGTCAATTCAAATCTCACCAGGCTCAAGGTTGACTCAGCCTTCCATCCTTCTGAGGTGGGTAAAATGAGGACCCAGATGGTTGGGAGCAATATGCTGACTCTGTAACACAGCTGTAAAGCACTGCAGAGTGGTATTATAAATCTAAGTGCCATTGCTATTTCTGTAGAACATTACTTCTAGAAGGTTTCCCTCATTGATAGTACAGCAATAAAAAGCAATGTGAGATTCCCTAAAAGAAGGATCAAAGTGGAGGTGATGGTAGGCCAGTTTACTTCCACTTTCTCAAATAAATAAAACTGGGAAGAGGAGAGGTTTTCTAAGAAAAGAAGCTATTGCTCAGAGTAGACCCATAACCTGGAAAAAAACTAAGCAAATAAAAATGTGCTTTTTACAAAAACACAATTGAAGCAGTTTTCAGAGAAAACCAGCATGGAAATGGAAATTGTGCTGAATAAATCATAAACTCCAAGTGGTAATTAGGAAAGTAGATGAGCAAGGCCAGGGAGCATTTTGCAGGAAATGGACACCTGAGATTGTCTAAACAAGAAAGGACAAGGGGGGTGTAGGCTGAAGTGAAGCAAACCAGAGTCACCACTATTCACACAAGTCAGCCATCTACTCAGACTGCCTTAAAAAAAATACAGAAACCTCTTCGTAGAGATCCCGAGAGGAGCTCTTAAAGTAATATATGGGCTGCATGAGTGGGGCGGGAGATGACTTTGTAAGAGGTGGATCCTTCTGGAAATTTACCCTTTCACCCAAATAAGCCATTTGTGTCCTTCAGGCAGTCTTCGGACACTTCCTTTTACTTGGACATCCGCTCGTTCCCTGGAAACCCCCACCCCCTATCCTCTACGTCCAGATTGCGACCCTGCCGCTGCCGTCCTAGCGCTGCCTGCTCGAAGTGTCAGCCAGAGTGCTCTGCCTGCGGCAACCCCTACAAAGAAGGGAGGGAGCCTGAGAAACACGCTTCTGCCGGGTGAAAGGCAGCAGGAATCCGAGGGAGGCTGGGCAACAGCGAGGATCCTAAGAAAAAACCCGCTCGCTTTGCTCCAACCGAGGCTTAAGGATTTACAGCACCGAGTCGCGCCTAATAGGCAGCAGAAGAAAAGACGGCCTCGTCCCTCAGGGGAAGAACTGGTGGCCCTGCTCGGGTCTTAAGATCTTGTACAGGAGACCTTCCTCTTCTTCCCGCTCCAAGCCAGCTCAGCCCGGCCCAGCGCGCTGCGGCTCCGCTCTTGCGCCCGCAGCCCGCCTGTTACCCTGAGGCACCCGAGCGCTAGGTGGACGTGGCGGGGGCCCTACCCGGCTACGCATTGCAGCGCAGTCGAGCGTTGCTGGAGAGGGAGCGTCTGCCCGGAAAGATTACCCAGGCTTCACGCGGCCCTTATTCGCTGAGCAGGCAGCTCTTGGCCAGATGCCAGAAGTTTCCTCCTCCCCGCCGCGCCCTGAAGTACCCTGGAGTGCAGTGAAACTCCCGAGAATTTAGACCCGGATGTGGCAGGCGCGATCCAGCCAAGTCTCCCTTTTCTGAAGGGAGCAATCCACTTACTATTCTAGCTCCCCGTTCAAGGGCATTAAACGCTATTTGAGCACGAGGGAGCAGCTTAATGACATTTACGGTTTGAGGATTTTGCCACCCGTGTATGCGGGGGTGGGGGTGTGATGAAGGAAATCCTCCCAGAGCCTGGCCTATTCCTCTTTTGTTCCAAAGAAAGCCAATTCCGCGGAGTTCACCGAGGCTTTTGCTTCAGCCAAAGATCGATCTACAATCTGGAAAAGCGAATGCATGCCGAAGTACAGTTACCAGGGAATAATTCCCAGCGCTCAAAAAGGAACTTGGTTAGACATATTCAGGAAAACAGAATAGATCTGAATTAAAATCGGCCTAATTTATGAGTACAGATGATTAGCAATTAGGGTTGGTTTCCCTTATATCCAGGGGCTAGGCTCCAACATGGGCAGCTCCTGTACATTTGCCAGTTCGCTGCCTAGGCGGGCCGGTCGTAGGTCTGGCGCTGTATTTATGGAAGCAGCAGACAAGACTACAAGAACGTGGTTGACTGGCTGTGCGTCCCAGGCTTGGCTGGGACCCAGAACCCTAGCTAGCTCGCCAACTCGGGATCCCAGCCAAAGCAGCCAGCTGAGGAGTACTGCTGCAGCTTTCCTACTTATGCGTTCTTTGCCGTTGCTACTGCTGCTTTCCGCTCCTCCCTTCGTTCCACAGCAATGCAGGAGCGCCTCCGCTCCGAGCCCCCTCGCTTCGCAGGGGATGATGGATCGTGCCTGGCGGGGGTGATTTGGTGTTGATCGCACATTATCGCTGGCAGGTTGGACTGGTTGCTGATGGACTGCTTCCACCAGTGACGCCTGCCCGCACAACCCTAAATAGAAGAACATAGACAAAGCTGCTCTCGCTATTTTTCTGTTATAGCTGTTTCTCGTGAGTGAGAGTTAGCACGTCTAGGACAGAGACGAACACCGCGTTCAATCCCCTACTCAAGAGAAAGTTGCCTTTGGGTCTGCCAGTGGTCGGGATTTGCGGAATCTCCCGTATGTGTCGCTTTCTGTTTCTATCATCTCTAGTCTCTGGAGCCCGAGCTCTAAAAGAGAATTCCGATACCGTCGATTCCAACGTGACTCCAACGCCTTCCTAGGAGATAAACCTTTGACATTAGCCCCGGTTCGATCGACTTGTCCCTTCCACCCACGCCCCAGTGCTGGTTTTCTTCAGGCAGCATCAAGTTCTTCGCTAGGAGCGCCTGCTGCTGGTGCTGTGGAAATTGCCACTACCATACCATACCACACCATCTCGCTGGGGCCTTCCCTTTTAAGGGGCGTGCATAAACGCAACAGCCTGCCTACCGTCCCTGTCCTAATGTTTCCTTTTATTCGTATCCATTTAATGCACAATCATGTTTATACTTGTATCTGTTTTGTAATACATGCTTGACGAAATAAAATAAATAAACTAAATAAACTATATCCTTCTCCCAGATCCCTAGTACGATTTTACCGTCCTCGCTGGTGTCACTGAAAAATGAGCAGGATTAGGGATTGGCAGCCTGGCACTTCTGCTGCCTGCTAGATGGAAAATCCAGTCTTGCCAACGGCACGTTTCTAGTCAGACTGGAAAATAAACAGTCCAAACATATCCAAGACTCAGTGCAATGTTTATTGTGATCGAAGGCTCCCTGGCAGGGATCCCTCTCGCCAGATGCTCCCAACACATTGGAAGGAAGATTAGCCACTGCGTTAGCGTATCAGGTTAAGTCACCGTGCACTAGTTTGTAAAATGAATGTGGTTCAGAAACAGACCAGTTTCTGTGGAATGAAAAACAAGGCTTATGACTCATCCCCGAGAAACAATTGGGTTTTGGTCAAGAATCCGAAGTTGAACAAATTATGGCTCAGCACAAGATGTGAATTCAAAAAATGTCCCTTTCCTTTCTTCCGGTATAAACAAACAACTGAATACCATGACAATCCCTTTCTTTCACTTTAGTCACAGAATACCAGCTCTTCCTTATTTTTAGCCTGTGCTTTAAATAATATCTGATCCAGCCGCCTTAAAAATAGTTTTTTCCTGCTCAGTCTGAGGGATAGTATAAGTGTGTATATTTTCTTCTCATTTATTCCATCTGTTCTGGGTAGACCTACTAGATCTTTCTTATAGAGGTCTGGACATTGGCAAAGAAGATAAATTTCAGTTTCTTTGCGACCCAGTAGTCGTGGTCCAGAGTTTTACATCTTGGAACTGGAAACGTTATTGATGTGATTGGACATATTTCATGAAGCAATAGTTGAGTCTAAGAGAAAGTGTCTCTATGTTGTGCGAGAGGCCGGAATTCATCAGTAAATCACCCCCTTAAAATACCCACCCTCCCATCCACAAACAACAAGGCCAGGAACAGTTTACTAGCTAAGATCTCAATGGATGAGAACAGTCTATCTGCAGGCAAGAAGTTAAGCAGGAATATCTAGGGCCAAGATACCAGAAAGATCCCTGCTTCCTCAGTCTTCGCTGTATTATGAAGGCAGAACGGATTCAAACGACCACTGCTCTTCTTACTACTGTGCCAATTCAAATATAAGTTTTCCGAGATGGCTAGGCTGTAAGAATTGGTTCCAAACAGAGAGGTTCGAACATTTTCTAAGTTCCACTTAGGTAACCCGCTCCCCAAGGACCCACCACCATTATCAGATTTCAGCCTCCCGTTTGTAGCAACGGCGTATGTATGGAAATTACGTGGAATGTGCGAAAGAGCAGCACATGCTCCAAAGATGAATGTTTCGATTATCAATCCTCAACGGTCCCTTTTCCAAATCCTACTTGGAGGCACCCGCGCCTTATTTGACAACCAATCTTGCGGACATCCTTGGAACTTGGGCTTGCAAGACGGAGATAAGTTCTTGTACTTTAGCACGAGTGCGATCGACCCCAAAGGACTGCGCAGGCGCTGGCACTGGCCCTGAGCCTCCGCTCTTCAAAAAGCCCTTTGGAATGAATGGCGGTTGCAGGAGCGGTGCTGGGCGTACTGGACCCTCTTGGAGAAGGTTAGTGGATGCAGAGGAGGCGTGAGTCTGCCAGAAGCAGCCGGATCGAAGCAGGGAAGGTTAACCCCTGGGCTGCCGAGCATCACCAATCAGCCAGCTCGCTCAGCCACGACCTTTCTCCCCTCAGTCTAGGCCGTCCTCTTGGGCTGCTGATATGAAACCTGGGAGCTGTTGAATAGGGGGGACCGGGGGACCTTCCACCATCCCTCTTGGCTAGGAGAGGGTGCCGGGCAAGCATCGTAGGCGGTTTCCCAGCTCTCTGGGGTTAACTCCTCCCTGCAGGTTCAATTCGCTAAGGATTATTTTCTGTTTAGAAATCGGAGAAGCGAGGACTGTTGACAGGGAAGCTTTTCCTCTGGAGAGCTCAACAGCTGCTCCCGGGCAAGCAGCGCCTTGAAATCTATTTAAAGGGAGAGAAAGGGGAGGAGAACAAAGCGGAGATGGAAGAAGCCGGAAAGACAAGTCGGAGCGCGAGGGGTGGGGAGCAGCTACGAAGTGCCGCTTACCTGTGAGCCCCGAGCTCTCACATCTACACATGCGATCGGTGGCAAGGATAATCCTGGGGAGCTGCAAACCTTCGTCGTCTTTGCCCCACCTTCTCATTCCAAGGAAGAGAAGACGGTGGTGGTGGTTATGAAGGCTTTCTGCCTCACAATCGCGTCCTCTCTGTTTAATAGTAGTAATTTAAAAAAAAAAACAGGAAAAGAGGGGAAATCCCAAACCGAGTAAAATGAGACGGTTTACCCTCTACCTCGTTCACAAGTGAAATGAAATCCAAAATCTTAAACTGAAGCAATCTGCCCTGGCTTGGTAACTGGCTGCTTGTGATTATGGTTTTGATTATAGAATAACATATTTTGCAAAGGAGTGAATTTAGGGCGTGTTTTGTAACACTAACAGGATTGAACTGGGATCAGTCTGATGGACTAAAACATATGTACGCTTAACGGTAATCAAAGCCCTCTGGATAGGGGAGGGGGGGCCCCGGTATTTTTTTTTGCTAGATGTGCATAGGGCTGTGGTATTTCGGATAAAACCCGAACTGCCTCATCCACTCCAAGGCAAAATATATGAATGTGGTTTTTGTGGGAAACCCTGATATTGAGCCCCAAGCCTTAAGATAATCAGCATAAATCTATTATTTCGATCCAACTGGCCTATGAATCTTTTCCAACGGTATGCACAGTACTGTCGACATTTATCACACATTTATACTTGATCTACCATTTACTCTTGAAATAAAAATGGGAAGGGAAATGGTTCTTAAATTGGTGTCACACAATATAAATAGTACAGCCACGGATAAGACT
>JANHFT010001251.1:10251-36369 GCA_032467955.1 Pseudoxenodon macrops
CTGCAATCCTACCCAAGACAAGACTGCACTATTTGGGTAGGATTGCAGTCTTATCCGTGGCTGCAATCTTACCCAAAAGCCTATACCCCTTTTCCACACCCAGACAAAACCTGAGATGTCAATAGATAGCAAGATAATTCTCCAAAGCAGCTAAACCTGATCAGACAGGCCTTTTTGCATGCCTCCTGATATTAAGAGTTGAGTTTCTTCATTCCTAGTGGATTGGTGAAGATCTTTGGCTACTCTCTAGGATGGGCATCCGTGTCCCAGTGACTGGTCTCAACTCACCCAGCTGGGTTACATGATGGATTACTGGGTCCTCTCATGCACACCCCAGCCAGCCCTTGGCCTCCCAAAGAATAGTTCACGCACGTGGTCCGCATTTGCAGAGGTAACAGCCAGTTTCCTTTCGAAGCAGGCAGGAAGGCAGGGAAAGGGAGGGAGCAAAGAGGCTCCGGAACAGAGGAGGCCGAACCCAAGCCCCAGGGGCCTTGTGCACACACCGCCGCCTTCACCACAAGCGGATCTCGGTCTCTCCGTTGGGCTGCGTCTCGGGCAACCTGCTCCGCCAGCGCAGCAAGCTGATGTCCCAGCACGTTCCAAAGACCCTGCTGCGGCTGAGAACTAATCTGAGCTCCTCGAGCTTCTTTTCAAGCTACACTCTGTGCGTCGGCCCCTCCGAAGGAATGGCGGAGGGAGGAAGTGGGAGCGCCAGTGCCTCCCTCTCCGCTGCATTGAGGGAAGGTGAGACCTGATCTGGGAGAGGAAAGAAAGAGTCAAGTATATCAGCCAAAATAGAGGTTTTCAGGTGAGCACGGGGAGAGCAAGAAGGGTCGTAATTGTTCCTATCAGATGGACCTAGAGTTACAGCTATTTTTAAAATATAATCTCCCTTCCCCTCATAAAAGATTAGCTGCAACTTTGCTTTCAGCCAAAAGTGATTGGAAGCTGCAGTTCAGAACATAGTTGTACCCAGGGAAATTTCCCACCCCACCCCATTTCCAAGCCAGTATACTGAACAGTGCTATCTCAACAGTAGAATGGGTTATCAGGATTGATAGTACCAGGTTGCAAAAATGGTACCATGTTATATGGAATGCAAGTTATATGGAATAATTTGAATGCAGCAACATTGGGCTGGTTTTTCTGAACTAAGGTCCATGGAAATCAATGAGATATGAGTCCCTCCTAGCTAGGAGATCTGCACTGTATAAAAGAAAACGTGCTTGTTCTTCTGAATCACACATTAATGGCATGCATCCACTCATAAAAGACATTTAATTTCCAATAAAGTGGCACTTTTTCTTTGAAAAGAAATTAATTTCAAATTGATATTGCTACTTTTTTCAAAATGATAAACTATTTTTCTCAGTTTATCACTCAAAATTAAACAGAACTTTTCATTTCACCAATGATCATGAAACAATATTTATCAAGGCTTAGATTAAGAGCTGAGCAAAGATTATGGGCCAGTCCAGAGTAGAATCATGCCTTCTTTTTCCTGCTGCAGAGGCCTGTTTCCTGCATATGGGAAAATGCCAGCATAAACAATCTCTACAACTAGTTTTGAATTTAGAACATTTTTTTCCAGCAAGGAAGCTGCCAGCCAAGAGTTCCCATTCCTTTGCCTTGAAGTGGCCAGTTGTTTGCATAAACTGCTTTACAAGAGAAGAATGGCATCAGGGGGTAAGATTGCTGTTTAAGTACAACCATTCTACTGCAAAGATTTTTCAGTTAGCCAGGGCCCAAATATCCTTATGCAGCACCCACTGAAGAGCCCTGAAAGTAGCAGGTTGTTTCTGAAACAGAAGTCATAATCAGAGCTGAAAAGCTGAGAAGGTATACCCAATTGGGTGTCATATTATTGTCATCACTATTGTGACATATTTCCCATAAATGAAGTTGCTTGTTTGTGCTTGGTATCTAGAGTGACAAAGACATTTTGATGGAAAGGGCAATGATAACAGCAACAGTGGTGCTGCAGCAAAGCCATGTTGCATTTCATGTGCTCAAGATTTTATTTTAGTGTCTTCTTAAAAATCCCCCAGCAGTTCTGTAATATTAAATGAGGTATAGTGCTCTGCAGATATCAACTGCTACCTTTCCACTATATAATTTGTTGAAGGAGAGTGGATGCAGGATCTCAAAAACCTCACTCATCTGGCAGGACCAGTCCAGTGACTGCATTGACTATAGCAGCCTATTTGTTGATATCTGTTTGAAGCCAGAGGGCTTCCTCAAAAGTTCTGCACTTTGCCTTCTCTTGGCCTGGTCTTGCCATGCTGACTGCCCTTTTCTTTTCTGACCACTGATTAGTCAGGGGAGCCCCCCCAACCCCATCTCTTCAGCTCGCCTTCTCTGCTCTTTTAAGAAACCCCCTTTGCACCAGTTCTGCTCTGCTCTCCTCTTTTCTCTACTCTGGTTTTTTTTTAAAGAGAAGGCTTGTTGTATTCTCCCATACAGAAGCCCAAGGTTTCCCCTCAGAAACAATGCTTACATTCAGCCTATACAGCTCCCTTCTGTGGGACTCTGGCAAAGAGAAGTACCATTCTTTATAGTTTGTGACAAAGAAATTGCTGTCCACTAAGGGAGTAACTAAGGGAGGCTTGCAAATTGGGCTTTTGCAGAATCAGAGGCTGAGATCTGCAAGCCACTGTCTTAAACACAATGGGCTCTGCCTGGAAAAAGAGGGCTCTTGAAATCACTTAAGCTGGCCTATCTGATGGGAATGCCTCTAACAGCGTGAACCACCCAACCAACTAAGGAAATTCACCCAACTGAAGTGGTTCCATCATGCAGTCCTTGAAATCCATGGGTCTTTTTCCCAAGATTTTGATTGTGATGGGAATATCTTGGTTCAAATCACTTTATTGTATAGTAAAACACAAGGATGCTGTAATTAATCAGATCAGTAGGAAGGGGTCTAAAGTTGCCAGTAGATAATTAAGATTTAAAGTGTCCTGGTTTGTTGTTGATTTTCTTCAGATAACTGGGTCTTATTTCTACATTACTTAACTTATTTTGGGGGAGGAGAAGGGCAGATTAGTTTTTGGATGGAATGCTTTTTCTTAAAAGATAAAATTATGTATCATTTCATCTAAACTGGATCTGCATGCTTTGTACATATTAACCAGTTTAAGTTAATGGAAAACCCAAGTGTATAGAATTTATTTGTGAAGTTTGACTGTGACAATAGAGCTGATATTAATTCTGGTGGTAAGAATATTAAGAATATTGCTAATTAAACAAGATCAGGTCATATCTTTTTGATAGATTTTATTTACAATTTAAGTTTAACTATAAAGTAGCACAAGTGCAAGGAGTCATAATGGCTTATGTCTCTTAGGCTTATGTCTCTTATATTGTTCAGCACAAATAATAGTTATGGAGTTATAGTACAATTTAAGGTTCATGGAGACATATTTCATTAGGCCAAATTCTTCAATGTGTTTCATGAAATTGTGCTTTCCCCCAGGTCTTCCTGTACCCCATTCACCATCTGATTGTATGTGTATGGTATTTTCAGAACTACCACTTATAGCAACTGACTTATGAGTTTAGGTCTTTCCATCAAGAACCCATGGATTGCACTAATCATCTTTGGGGGTCACCTGGGGCAACTGTGGCTGGCCCTGAGTGCCTCCTGTTATGCTGAGGGCTCAGGGCAAGTGAGCTTGGAGGTCAAAGGTCTTGGCCTTTGACTGGATGTATTGAGGCAGATATTGGTGGATTTAACACTTGGGTCGCTGAGTTGCAGCACAGCAGCAGCCACAAAGTGGTAAGAAGGAGCTTGGAAATGTCTCTAGTTAGTTAATTAGCGAAAAGCACTCCCTCCCCACTCCCACTCCCCACCCACATATGCCCCTTATAGTGGGCATATTGAAAAAAGAAAGCACTTAATGGACTGGTTGAATGGGAACTGTCCCCCCCTCAGGAGAACAGGGGAGGTGTGTATGTGCCTCTATATCAAATTTACTCCAGATATGAGCAGAGCTCAAGGAATTGACATAAGTATGCAATGAGAAGTTCTCTTGTAGGAACTGATGAGGCTGGGGAAGGAGCCTGTACTTTAGTTCTCCTGCTTAAGTAAAATGCTAATCCACAGAAAGTGGTCTTGGGCTCCAAATGGCCTGGGCTACCAAAATCACATGGTAGTATTGAATTCCAAGATATGTCCAGATAAAATGTGCCTTTTGTCATGTAGAGGTTACTTTTTGTTGCACTCCTCCTAAAGCTCAGGTCATTTAGCCAGAATCTCCCTTAGCCAGCCAGGAAGTTCTTCTCTTTTTCAGCAGACTGTATTTGACCTTGGCGTTCAATGGAGAGAGGCTGAAACACCCAGAACGTTTTTCCTTCCTCTGCCCTGCCTCGTGTGGCAATCCCTTTTCTCTCACCCAGGGAGAGATGTGAACCGAGCTTGTGGAGAAGCGCTCTGTAGAGAAGCAGAAAAAGCAAGGTCTGAGGAGGATCCTCTGCTGCTGCCTTTTAAACTCTCCCCCATCCTAAAGGCATTGCCACACAAATAATAACTGTGTTATCTTCTCACCCAAAAGTGCTCAAGCTTGGATTTAAATCGGTGTAAAATGGCAGCCATTTCCACTGGACTATTGCACCAATTGTATTCTGGCATATCTTTGGGTAGGCCATGGGACTATTAAAGAATAACAATGAACGAGCACCACTACTGCTGGGGAGAGCCCTCTAGGAAATGCTAGGTGATGGGGGGTGGGGGGGTGTCTATGAGTTTGCGTCTCAGGAATAAGACTCTCTTTCTTTCGTCTTTCTCTGTTTCTCTCTTTCGCTCCCATGATGACACGCACGGACCGCATGCTTGCTGGCTGTTACATGCAAGACATAGCTGTAAAAGCTGAGAATGTAAATAGTTGCCTACTCATTGAATTGTTAATATAAAGGCAGAGTGCCATGCGTTTAAGTCTTTGGCAACTGAACCAAGAAAATGCAGCACATTTGGGGAGCGAATGGATTCGGAATGGAAAAGTTGATTGCCTGCGAATCGCAGTCAAGCCTCTGATTTAAACCAGCGGCTGTATGGTTGGGAGTACGGTTCTCAATCGATTTTAAAGGTCTCTCCTTGAGGGAGATGGGCGGTCTGGAAACATGAAATAGAAATAAGTAAAATGGTTGAAACAGAGGAATTTACTGTATCCTCGGAATTCAGAAAGGAGCTGTACAAGAAGGCATGGAGAGAGCATGGTCAGGTGTGACTTAGGTCAGGTCTTCGCGAGTGGAAGTTCGGAGAGACTACAGAATTCATCTTCTGCTTCCCGGCTGCCTGTTTGGCCGGGAGATATCGCGCCTGCGCACAGATCCCCTAAGGAACGCCTGTTCAGGAAGCGTGCCCCGAGCTTTCCCTGCCGCCCTGAGCAGCCTCTCCAGCATCTCGTTCCAGCAAGGCATAATGCCACATTAATATGAAACGGCTTGCTACACCAAAAGGCGTTGCTAATTAGGGAATTGATGGGAAGGGAGTAGGCGGCTGCGCTTTGTATGAGCTGCCTGTCGGGAAGATGGAACAGACGATTCCCCTTGTTCTGGTGCTTTCCAGCTTTACAAAGTTTTAGAGGCTTAAAAAACAGCATCATCAAAATCTGGACGTGTAGATGGAAGACCCAAGGCCAGTCTAACAGCTGCTATGCTCTGCAGTTTGCCAGATCTGCCCCTTTTGAGTCCCCCTATTTGGATCTGAACAGGTATCATTCTAGCCACTCCAGCAAAATTCTAAGGCCTAGTTCTTGCTGAGCTGGAAAAGCATAGCCTGGGTTTTTCATATTGCCAAAGAGGGTCATACACTGTTGGATATCTCACCCTTGCCATTAAGACAAAATATTTACTGGAGATGGAAATCTCACGTGCCACAGAAACCCCTTGTTTTGGATGGAGTTTTTGATGTACAGTAACCAGATATATATATTCCCTCTCTCAAAGTTCTGTAGTCTAAGGTCAGGTTTTCTCTCTTAGTGAGGGTGTGAGATTCTCTGGTCATTTTGAAGAAAATTGGACATCCCATTTGCTTAACATGTTGCATGTCAGATTCTGTTATGTTTTCTTTCTTTCATCTGATCTTCTGCCTTGACCTCAACTTGCAAAATAAATAGAAGAAATTTTACTCCTGTATTTGAAGAACAATTTACTGCATAGTCCTCACATCTATAGGGATAGTATGCTTGAATTTTAATTGGTTGTATGTCATTGATTTTTGCAACTATAAATTTGCCTGAATAAAAGCACATTCATGTCTGTTGATTGGTTTAAATCACTGAAATGATAATCAGAATCTTAGAATAATGCAAGACTATGTTAAAAGAAATACTAAATACAAATACCTTCAAAGTTGGATAGAACTAGACTTTGAAATCTCTCAGGGTTCAGCTTCAGCTAGTATATTTATATATTTCATAACTTTTTAATATGCTAATGTGTACAGGCAGTCCTCGACTTACAAAAGTTCATTTAGTGATCATTGAAAGTTACAACAGCATTGAAAAAAGTAACTTATGACAGTTTTTTACAGTTATGATCTTTGCGACATCCCCATGATCATGTGATCAAAATTCAGGTACTTGGCAACTGGTTCATATTTATGTCTGTTGCTGTGGTCATGTGATCACTGTTTGTACAATCTTCTGACAAGCACCGTCAATGGGGAAACCAGATTCACTTAACAACTGAATTACTAACTTATCAACTGCAGTGATTCACTTAACAATTGTGGCAAGAAAGTTCATAAAATGGGGCAAAACTCACTTTAAAATGTCTCACTTAACAACAAAAATTTGGGGCTCAGTTGTGATCATAAGTCAAGGACTACCTGTATATGGATAATAAATATGTATCATATTGGTTCTATAGAGCTTTCTCCAAAGAAGGTGGCAGAGGACTGCAGACTTACTTTTTCATTATATCTGTCAGGGAAAAAAATGGTTAAACCTTTTAGAAGGAAGTCATGATAACAGTGGAATAACTGTTAATTACATTGTTTAGAAAATGTTCAGTTTCAGCTGACCTACAAAAACTGTTCAATAAAATGTCAAATATTAGGTACTTAATTATTAAGGGTTCCTTATACCAATGGTTTTTACTTACTATCTTGTTTAGCAACTGTTTGAAGTTGCAACAGTGTAATAAAAACCAATTGTGACCAATTCTCACATTTATGACCATTACAAAGTCCTATGGTTACATAATCACCCTTTGTCTGATTCACAACTGACTTGCATTTGTGACAAATAGAATTAACAAAGCAGGTAGAATTAAATCATGGTCATGTGAGGTTTTGCTTAATAACCAAAGGGCAAGTGAGATTGCAAGCCCATTGTGGTTGCATGATTTTCCATTTGGTGACCATGGTCTTAGTGATGGGCTTGCTGGCTCTAATTGTGGTTAAGCAAGGACTATCTGTGTTATGAAATTAGTACATGTAAGTACTCAAAATTGCTATGAGAATTCTAGACACCTTTTGTCTGTAAAATGTTTTAGAATGTGTATTATTATTGTTTTGTTATTATGATTTAATTTCCATTTGGGATCCATCTAAAGAACTTTGGGGGAAAGGGCACATAGAAAAATATATTTGTATATGCAAAAATCTGTGCATTATTTTCTTTATAAGGAAAGTTTTTTTCATGCTTGAAATATCAGAATTTTGTTTTAGCAATGTATTTACCCTCTAAAGCCTAAATAATTGCTTCTGCACACAGAACACACACACACACACACACAAACTCATGGCAGTGATGATATCTAATATTTCTGCCTCCTATTTTCAGCTCAACAGCAACCCTGTTAAAAAATGAGTGGGGCAATGAACATTCAGTGAAAGAAAATTCCAGTTTGTCTAACTGTATATAACATTTTCAATATGGGATATTGGATTGGCAAATGTAGGTATACAGCTTTGAGAATAGCCCTATATACTTAAGTTTTCCAGATATTGTAAGCCATGGTTTTATTTCATAATAATAACTTTGTCTTTATCAGTGCAAAACAGGTGTTCCAAATGCATACACTACACAGATTGGACAAAAACTAGTGAAAATAGATTTTAAAAGAGTAGGATAAGATTGTCCTCTGAGTACCAATAGCAAATATAAAAAATGGTAGATTAGTAGCCCAGAAAATTACTGGAAACCTGAATGGAACATGGGTTCTGTCACTTCAGTGGGACAAGGATGCCCATCCTAGAGAGTAGCTGAAGGTCTTCACCAATCCACTAGGAATGAAGAAACTCACCCCTTAAAACTAGGAGGCATGCAAAAAGGCCTGCCTGATCAGGTTTAGCTGCTTTGGAGAATTATCTTGCTATCTGTTGACATCTCAGGTTTTGTCTGGGTGTATCTGAATGGATCTAATTTCTGACTTATTACCATTTTGATCCGAATTTGAGCCAGAAAATCAACCATTTCACAAACCAGTTTTCCTTCACAGCTGTTTTGGTTCAGGTTCTCATCCACCTCTTCCAGTCGTTCTTATTCATCCCATAAGCCCTTGCTTAATATTTTCCTGCCTGCCAAGAATCCTTTTCTTTGTCCTGTCTACCATTCTGCTCAGCTAGATTGAATAAAGTCCTTAACATATAGGCTGCGGTGTATCCCTTCCTTGGATTGATTATCCATATCAGATGGCCATAATGAAGACTTTGGGCTGCCAAAACCTTATTATGAAATCCACTAATAGATCTGCAAAAGTCCTATTTTGAGAGCTTGTGCCTTACACTTTACATTTGCAATCTGTCTTGCATTTTTCTCTAGACTCATTTTGAATGTTGAGAAACATTTGAGGAAAATTCACATGAAGTTGAGTTGGGTGCAGCAATTCTTCCTTCCTCATATCTCAGTTTGTTCAGCCTCAGGTATTAAAGCTGTCAAATAGCAATGGTCTCTAATTCCAACAGCAGAATTTGATGGTATTAAGCGGGAAAAGAGGAAAATAACTGTTTTCCGGATAAGGCTAGAAACAAGAAGAAAATGAAATGGACCATTTAAAGAGTCCAGGCTTCAGTAATGTGGTTCCTTCGGCAGACAGATCGTAATCTACAATGTGTCACCTCAGCAGGTGGCAGCACCTGGCTGAAGTTGTCTAAGTTCAAATGCTAAGAAGGATCCAGCTTGCTTTAGAATTTGGACGGGATTCCTCCAGAAAATAACAGGGCTGAAGTAAAAAAAGATCTCTAAATTAGCAGAAGGCAGCGGCAAATAACACCCACGTCTCGCTGCCAAAGAAACTCTACAGATCTTTCACGAAGAAGTCAACGTTTGAAACTTTGTTAACCCTAAAATACTTTATACAGCATAGTTCCTTAAAAAGCACACCTGCTGCCTGGTGATCCTAAACCACCTTTGTTTACTTAACCACATAAGCATTTAATGCGTGTTGACTTAACAGAAACCGCTTTCCAAGTTTGCTCGCTTTGAATCGGGCGCTCTGCTCTGCCGAGAGGAGACTGAGCTCGCTCAGTGCTTTCATTCATCAGCCCTCCATGTTGGCTGCCCCCCTCCAGCCCGAGGGTGGCGGCGCTTTTCGGCTGCCTAGCTTTGGCCTCCCCCGCCGGCGTAGCGCCTCCCGGCTTGGCCAGTTGGGCCCTGGACTGGAGCGAACGCGGCCGGCGGTGTTGAGAGTCACCGCAAAGACAGGGCTACTGTCGCGCTTCGCCTGTTGTCAGTTTCATTCCGCGGCCACCAGCGGAGGCGGTGCGGCAGGGAAACACAAAGAGGGGAGGGGAGGGAACAAGCGAGCTCTCACCGCAGGCAGAGAGCGAAGGAGAAAACAACAGTGGCGACGGGAGTGGGGAGGAGTAGAAAAAAAGGAAGGAAGGAAAACCCGGTCGGGGGAGGGGGGAAGCGATCTGGCAGCTTCTAGGGAAGGGGGAAGGGTTGGATTCCAGCCGGGAGGTTTATCACCTCGTCCTTGGTTGCACCGGAGATTCGCTAAGAAAAGTTGAACCTCCCTCACCCGCCTTGCAGCTGCCCGGGTAGCAGAGCTTCCGCTTTTAGCGAGCTGCAGGCTGGCGATCCTCCGACACGAAACGATTGGCTGCACCCCTTCTGCTGAGAATAGCGCTTAACCGTCCATGCACCGCGTGTGTCAAATAAATGCCTGATGGAGGCCCTCAGCGGAGGAATTAGCTCGCCTAGCGCTGTAAATGAACAAGAGGCAGGAAGGCAGAGGGGAAAGTGCTGAGGCATCCTAGTTTCGCCGTTTATCCACGTACACGCCAGGCTTTTTGATTGATCCGGTGCCGTTGCCTTCTCTGCTTCCCACTCCTCCAGATGCATTCCTGTCCACTCTTCCCCCACAAACGGGGGGAGGGGGAGAGAGAAAGACAGCTGGGTCACAGGAGACTCAAACGAGGCTGAACGACAAGCTCCGTCAGAGCGCTCAGTTTAATTAAACCCAGCAGCATTCCCGCGGTGCTCTCTCGGAGACGGAACGTTTCGGCCCGGCCCCATTCACCACCACCCGTTCCCTATCCCTTGCGCCTGTCCCTTGAGCCCAGACAATATTTGGATTCTCGTGGTCCTTGTCACATTGCTTTCATCTCACCCTAGTCCATGAAAGAGCCGGGTTAACCCGTGCTTAAGTCGTGTTTTCCACTTATTCGGACACGGTCAAGGGCAGCCTGTAAAATCTATTAAGCTTCGGGTCCTTCCCCGTTGCTGAGGTGGTGCTATCAACTTCAGCTGGCAGAAAATTCTGCCTCTTGACTTCCTTTCAAGGTAATGGGTGACAAAGGCTAACAAATCTCGCATTCCTTGGAGCCGACCTAGCATGTTGCCAGAAAAAGAGCCCCCCCTTTTTTAAAATACTAGTACAGTTAAGGGTGACTTAAGCCTCAGAGCACTTCCCCACTGCTGAGCTGATGTGCTGTCCACTAGGCATTAGGGCAGCTTGGATTTAAAGAAAAAAGGAAATTGTTTGGGAACATAAAAGCTTCTCTGAAATATGTGGCCGAATATCAGACCATGTAGAGGGCCTTGTCAAAACAGAGTCAAGGGTTGTGCTTGTGTGTTCAGAGACTATTTAGCAGCTGATCTGCTAACATGTTTCGCTTCTTCGTGTCAGATGGCAGAAAAGCACTTTGCCATGCCAGCACTCCGGATGTGAACAGCAGCATCTGGAGCTTCTGCCCTTGCAGCTATCTGAAACTGCTCTTCCCATTCTCCCTGTAAGAATGTCAGATTTCTAAAGCAACTCTCCAGGGACCTGCTTTTCTTTTCTTTTAGGAATGCGGACAAATCACCGCGCCAAACCCTACGTTAACTTCTTTTATAAATACGGGGAGGGGGGAGACAGATAAACGAAAAAGGCGAGGAGGTGGAAGCAGGAAATTGCTTTAGGCTACTATCGGTGTTTCAGATTTCAGCCCTGGCTGACATATCTGGCTGAACGCCAGAGTCCTGTAAATGGAAAATCAGGTGGTGCTAAGACAGAAAGGGAAGAGGAAGTGGGGCGCGGGTATGTAAGCTCTGTACTCTATTGGCAAAAGGACCAGACCACCGCCAATTCCCGCTTGTCTCCATCTCCCCTCAGCACAGCGGCGGTGGCTAGTCCGCATCACCATACAACAGAGAGTCTTACTCTAGTAGAGTGGGCATCTTCCACAATCTGTTTGGGGCAGACATTGGAGCTTCCGAAAAGCTGCTGATCGCTGCCATCATCTTCAACTGCACGCCGGCGGAGGCTCCCAGGTCGGTGTTGCGCTCTCTACTGTGCTCCGCAGTTGCTCGGCACCTGGGTCAGATCCCCTCCCCTCCGATTTCTCTGCTTTCATCTCCGCACTCCACCACCCAGAGCAGGATTGCCGCGGTTGCATTTTCAAGCTCAGTGCAGATGTCAGAGACTGGGCTGATTTTGTCCACCTCGGTATTTAAAGCTTAACTTCTTGCGAAGCCTTGAAGTCTTAACAACACAAACCCCGATCTCAATAGCCTGGGGAAAATGAGTTCACCGGCTCCTGTTCTCGAGCGCCTTATAACAAAATCTCATACAGCAAGTAAAGGATACATACCCTTGCTCCTTGCTATGGTGTACAATAAATGCGTATTTTGAAAGGGCTGGTATTAAACCTGTAGACTTTGGGCTTGTCGGCAGGGGGAAAAAACAGAGCGGATTTACTTCCAAGCAAGTGGGCATTAAGTTACAGTCTTAACGGGGGAGGGGATGCAGCAGGCTCTACAAGCGATTCGATTACTGGCGACGTTTGAAATGATCCCAGTGAAGATACACTGGCCAGGAATACTCACCAATCTCAGGGATTTAAGTGCAGCTGAAATCCGGAGCTCTGCGCAGTGCCAATGAAAATTTATTGCCTTCTTGAAGGTGCAAGGCTGTAAGCTGTGCGTCTCACAGGAGAGAACAGCTGTTTCCTGAGGGTCTCCAGTGGTCAGCTTTCCTGTCATGACCAGCCTTCCACACTCTCTCAGCTTAGGTGGAGCCATATGGGTAAAAAGGGGCAGAATCTCCTTACTCAAGTGGTGTCAGAGTGTTAGATGAAAGCAATCTCTTAGGGATTTAAGTTACAATGACCCATTAACTGGGCTAAAATAAGTTAAGAGTATTACCACGTTTACCATAGTTAGCTTAACTGTGGAAAATAGCTGGTTCTTCTGGTAACTTTACTGCTACTGGTAGTTCATTCCCAAGCCAGGTTTAACCACACATTGTCCCTGGCTCATTCTGAGAAATAAGTTTGAAAATTCACCCATTGACTTTTTCCCTTCTTCTGAAGGAGCAATATTCTTTGACTGCTTTCCTGAGATTTAGTTGCTCTCCACCCCCACAAGACAAAGAAATGCTAATTTCTGCTACTCAAGGAAGAAGCAAAACTTGTTTTGCACCAGGCAGCCATTAGACTTAAAGGGTGTCCCCATTTGCACTTAATTTCAATATAAATGTGCCCTGCAAGCCTTCTTTGCTGTCTCATGACACTATTTTTATGATGACTTCAGACGAAGGAGTCAGAAAAGCGTAAGTTATCTTTAGCTGTGCAAGTGTTGAAGTATTGTTTATTCTGTAAGCAAACAGCAGCCAATGATAGTTGCAATGTGGGTAAAATAACTTATACTTCACCATTCATTGCATCAGAGATGATGACAAATAGTAGGTAGGATCAAAGTGACACTTCTTGGCCATTCCTGGCTGTGCAAGCCTATTCCTTTCCTCCAGGCCCACTTGGCCTATCTGCTGCCATTCTACTGTCCTCTTCCTAAACAGCTTGATCCAGTATCACACAAAATGTAAATAAAATTCCTTTATAGAGCTTGAAATCAGCTAACAGAGCATGTTCAGCTTAGGAGGCTGAAATAATGTATTATTAAACAACCCAACCAAGTCCACCCTGTAGTGGAGAAAATAAAACTAGCAAACAAAATGGAGGTTGCACCCTTTTCCTTCCCATCCTTTTGATGTAACCAGAGTCAGACCTAGTTCATCTCTTTGCCTAATCCCACCAGAAATAGATTGACCCTATCTGATCCATACAAAAAACCCTGCAAGGCCATCTAACTAAGTAATAGAAGCCACCCCACCAGCTCGCAGTACAGCCCAAGGACAGCCCTTAGAAGGGAAGTGCAATATAAATGTTCACCTTCCCCAGCTCTGCTGCCCTCCTGAAAGGCCCTTTTGCCCAACAATAGAGCCTATCCCAAGTACACCAGCAGGGACCTGCCTAGTTTCCCCTAACTGACCACCTAATCAAATCCCTAAGATCCCCCCTCCCCTTGTAGCCTTCAACTTCTATAAAAATATTTTCCATTGTTTGGGGTCTCTTTCTTGTCAAATAGGTACTCAGAGTCCTTGCAATAAAGCTTATTCAATATTGTATTCCCTCTTCAGACAACCAGCAACACCCTCTTAGTTCTTAGTCCCAATAGAACAATGAGGTCAGTAGTTGCATTCAGTATAATGAATGGAAAAGGAAAAGGAAAGAAACTCTGCCCAAAAGTGCTGCTTGTGACTCACCTTCCTTAGCTCCAATATTATTTTGTTTTGCTTTCTAAGTTTTATTCAGCTCAGGTAAATGAAGGATAGTGTGTAGGAGGAAGAAGCCAAGAGGTAGAGTCCTATAACCAGACCTGCTCCACTCCTGCTGCAGCATTCCCAGGATTGGTGGATATATTTTCTGCTGCTGATGTGCAGAAATGGGAGGGTAGCAAAACTGAAGGACTTAAACAGTTGCTTTGCTTACTGCATGGTGCACACCCAGCGCAAAAGACAACAGTTTTCAGTAATAAGTCTGAACAGAGACAGAATAGGGATTAACAATGAGGACAGTAGATGGAATCCTGAGGTGGTTTTCTGCTTCCCAAGGCTGAGTAGCTAATACTCAGTAGACAGGAAAGGTCCCAAAAGTGATAAAAGAGTATAAGCCCAGGCCATGTTGATGCTTGATCACATGACAGATTGTGGGATGATGATCCAACAGCATCAAATTGTCATTAAGTAGAGTAATACAATATTTTCCCATTTCCTCACTATCCCACAAAAACTTTAAGATGTGGACAATATATAATGGTTTATTATCTATTATCCTAAAAATCAGAAAATGTATTGTAGGTTGACCAGATGTGTGTTTTCAATGGTGGGAAAACATAGGGCAGTGTTGCCGAACCTTTTCAGCACTGAGTGCTGAAATGGGAGCATGTGTGCATGTGCGGGAGCACGTGTGCATGTGCGGGAGCACGTGTGCATGTGTGGGAGCACTGAAAACCGGAAGACCAGTTCCCCAGCAAGCATGTGCACATTGGGAAGCCTGGTCTTCTGGTGCGCATGTGTGCATGAAGACCAGCTGGCTGGTATACATGTGCGTGCTGGAACCCGGAAGAGCAATGGGCGATGGCTGATGTGCCTGGAGAGATGGCTCTGTGTGCCATTTCCAGCACGCATGCCATAGGTTCACCATCACGGACATAGGGCATGACTAGTTCTGTCATCATGGGCCAGCCATGACCCTCTCAGTTAGCATTTTACTCACCACTTCCATCACTTCCCTCTCACTATTTAAAAAAAATAAGTTTTATTCCCAAGTGTCAATAACTTAGAAGCAAGCAGATTACAAGCATTTTACTATGGATGAAGACCAGTTTTATTAGTGCTATTCCAATTTAGTGATGATCTGAAATGTATTTTTATATGCAGCAACTCCATTTTTTCTCATTGCAATGACAAGAAAATAAGGGGGAATGTTGAACTAAGCCTGTATTGTTACCCTTATTGCCAGTTTCTCTGTATTTCTCAGTTTCAATCATTTTCTTTCCTCTGCATAAAGAGAAATGATTGTCCAGCAGCCAATCCTTATCAAGTCTTCTGTCCTATAGGACTGAGCTAATTATATAGTTATAGAAATGTCTGCCTTTCTGTACTCTGAGGCTATGTTTGTTCTAGGGTTTTCCCATAAATTTGTTTATGTTATGTTACTGTATTTTAGTTTGGAGAGTCCCAAATTAGGGTAGGAGGAGGAATCCATAGACAACTTTGAGAACCCCTGCACTGAAGTGAAACTCATCTCATTCTTCTTTCAGTGTCCTAATTAGACAATTCTTTTCCCTACTAGGTTGTGATGTGTTGAAAGGGGATAGCAGCCAAGCCAGAGGAGGAAACAAATTACCTTGAATCTAATTATTGGTGCAGTCTCAAATAAGACAATTTGATTCTGCAGTAACTCAGAACACACACAATAGAGGCAAGATAGGTCTCTGGCTGTGGGACAGCAAATAGTATGCTCACATTCTCCCATAGAACTTTGGATAGCAAGGAAAAGTCTGAAAATTAAGGATGTAATCCTTATATAAAGTCAGAAGTAAGTCCTAGTGAACTTGGGGCCATTTCCAAATAGATCTGTTCAAACCTATTGGGAAACTGATCAGAATGGAACCCTTTAGAGATGCTGGGATTTGGGTTTGTTTAAGGGCACCCTCACAGACTAGTACAGACTAAAACCCTATACACACCTAGTTTGGGATAAGATGTAAGGATATTTCTTTCTTTTCTTCTGTTAATCATGTCTGATTCTCAAAGACTGCCTGGACAAGTCCCTATAGTTTACTTGGCAAGACTTTTCAGAAGTGTTTTGCCATTCCTTCCTTCTTAGGGCTGAGAGAAGTCACTAGTCCAAAGACACCCAGATGAATTTATGCTAAGATGAGGGTAGAATTCATAGTTTGCTGGTTTCTATTCTGAGCCTCAAACACTATACCAGATTGGTTCTCATAGTGACCACACCATACTTTGATTCTAAGGATATGTACCCAACTGTGCCAAAGGAAGGTGAAAAATATATCTGATGAGCAAGTGCATGGATTTGTTTGTGAATAGTACTCAGGTGTATATTTGCTTTTGCTTTTTTCTTAATTACTGTTCCATTCCTGGTAGTCTTTTTGTCTGGTTAAAGATTAACCAAACAGCAGGCTCCTGGAAAAAACATCATTGTCCCAGGCTTTTATTGTTGAGGGAACTTGGATGAGCTCTTGGGAGTCTAGTTTCTGAGAGTCTTGCAGAAGATTGGTGGAATATTTTAAGGAAATTGCCTTCTTTAGAATCTGTGACCAATGCCTCCTCAGGAAGTGAGGCCAGAAAATTAGCTATTCCAATGAGTGATACTTTTCAACCCCAGACTGAATATATAGAAAAGAATCTTGTCATTTTGCCTCAGCTGTGACATAAATGAAACCCATGCAAGTTAACCATGCTTTGACTTAAGATGTCTGTTTCCTACAACTCTTAAGACCATTTCCTCACTAATGATTTATAACATCATCCAACCATCACTGCAATAAGATAACTTTATGGAAGAGGGATTTTTTATTACCATAATGATGGCTATATAATGTTATATGATGCTATAATTCATTAGTGATGAAATGGCCATAATGTGATTGATCTAGTTTTGGCTTATCCATTGTAGCTTACAAGCCATGGTTTAAGTTTAGCCCTTTGCATAAGCATTGCTTACAGTTTTGCTTCAGAGCTGACTGCGCATTAGAGCAGATCTGGATTCAGAAATTATCTACTGTAGAATATCACAGGTTCTGGACCTGTAAAACATGAATTAAAACTTAGCCATATACTTAGTGCAATGGACCCAACTTTTTGGGCAATAGGGACCAGTTCCGTGGAGAGAGGTTTTTCCACAGACTGGAGAGGCGTGGTTTTGCATGCTGCCTGCATCCCACAGATGGGGCTTTGCTTGTTTGCATGGCCCAGTTTCTGGCCTGCAGCAGACTGCTGCCAGTCCATTGACCAGGAGGGGAGGGTTGGGTTGGGGACCCCTGATTTAGTGGATTCAGTGAGTTATCAGAACTAAGTTTAAAAGAACTTTCATTTCAGAACTGAACAATATTCTGAAGTCACAATGTGGGACTTCAGTTCAATTTCCTTCTATCACCATGCTGCAAAATATACTTTATGCTGTAGCCATCTTAAGAGTTTTAGATTTTCATATTTTTAAAACCAGGAAGTAAAACCTTTACTTTGTTTGTAAGAATCAAGTGATGCCTCTTGGTTTTTGTGGATTATTGTTTGCAGAGCTGCATCATCACTAGCACTGTTGGTATTACCTAGTTTGGGTAATGAGACATCTAAAAAAAACAAGCAAGTTCAGAGAGCACCAAGGACTCCTCATTGACTATTAATCTCTAAAATGTAAATTATCTGTCACTCTTTGAGTGAAACCTTGATCTAGGTATGGGTAAAACACCCACAGGAAGAAGAGGGGGGTTTTGGAAAGGAAAAAACCCACTTTGTTTTTCTTCTATGAGTCAAATTTAAGTACTGGTAACTACTCTCTGCTCAGATGGAACATGTGCCCAGGAGAGCAGAAGCTGCCTGTTTCTTTCACTTGCAGTGAAAGGCCCAAGAGACTAAGTCTTCATCCCCAGGAAGCTGCTTTGGACAACCATGAGGTGTCTGCCCAGACAGAGAAAATGCAGGCACTGTATGGCTGAGTGCTGCTGTGCAGTCACATTTATTGTGCTTTTAGAGGATTGATTTCCTACCCCCTACTTCCCTGCACTGGTGTGTCTCAAGCTAGTCTTATAAACGGCTAATGATTTATTACTTAAGCTAAGTGCTTAATTTGTGAATATGAAACAGATTAAAAGGAGATCGGCATATTTTAGCAGGCAGACATGGCAAGGCCAGCAGCTGTTTCAAATTTGGAAGAACATCCAGCCTTTTGGAGAATGTGAGCCAAATCCATCAGGAATGGAGATGGGGAACTCCTTCCTGGGATTTGATCCTATGAAAGATCATATTCACCTTCCTCTACTTGGTTGGCTAGGCCAAAGGTCCCCCCCTTCTTGGACACACTGAGTTTCCTCCACTAAGTCCATTTAAACTGATAGCTTGAACTCATCCTAGGCATGCCTACATGGAAGTAAGTCTCATTAAATTTAGTAGGTTCTGCTCCAATAACAGGATGTGAAAACCAATTCTTCAGGGTCCACAGACACTATAAAATGTTAGGGCGGTGGTGTCACAGATTATTCAGCATTGTAAAACTGCCAGTGAGTAATTTATTGCAGAAGTTCGGGTACAAAATTTGGGTACAGTAAGCAATTTAGTAGGCATGAACTTCCCTATACCATTAATGGCTGTATCTTTCTATTAGGTAATAATCCAGGTTTACCATTAAGTTATCAACCAATTTAAACTAGCTTGCGGGCAGAGCAAGCATCTTCTAGATTTCAATAAGAATTACTTTTGAGATTAAAAAAAGCACAGAACTCTGCATTTTCAGCATGCCACCATCCCACAAAGTGTGATATGAATTACATTTTACATATTGATTCTAGGGTTAAAAATAAGGGATATTATCACTGCATGCATTAACTATATGCTTATTAATGAAGGTGAAATTACAAACTTGAATCTAGAAGTATTCAGTCTGGCTATATCAGCAGCAACTACTAATAGCAAGACAGGATTTATATATGGCTTTAAAATATAGATTGTTCTGTTTTGGGCTTTAGCTACAACACTAGATCATAAGACATAGATAAAATATGTGGAAGAATTATGCTTAAACTTGCTGATGTGAACCTGGGCCAACAGAAAGGCTGCCTAACTGTAAGATCAAAAGAAATTGAAATGATCAAATATAGAAAAAGAGGCATGTGAGACACACACACACAAACACACAAAACTACAGAACTGATCTTTAAAGAGTTAACTAAATTAGTGCAACTCCCCCCTCCCCAGTTCCCTTCCTTTTCCAGGATTAACTCCAAATCAAGTCAGTGCAGTCAGGACTGGTGGTCCCGGCAAAAAACATTCTAAGAGCAAGGTAAACATCCAGTGGAGAACAAAGATAAACCCTTACAGTCAGTTCTGCAGGCAAAACATAAAGAGAGAGGAAGGAGGAAAGTTCTTGCCAAAAATAGCCAGGAGATAATCAAAATAAATGCTTTGATCTTGCCCTGCTCAGGCTGGCAGCTACTTTGTGTGGAATTCCCTGCAGCTCTCTCCCCAGAGGAGGAACCTGCACAATTAAACATTTTCCTTTGAAAGGAGGCCTAGCAGAGAAGAGAGCTTGGCTTTTGTCACTTCCAGGCAGCACCTTACATCAAAGGGGAGCGGCTGTTCCTTTAAGGCTCCTTGAGCTGGGCACTCCATTGAAGCCACAGACTTAGCCAACAACTTCCCTCCCCAGGCTTAAATACTTTGGTTAAGAGCAATCCTGACCATACTGAAGTCACTGGGAATCTGGAGAAGACCTACAGAAAAACAACAGGGAGGAATAAATTAGCATTTGGATAGAATTCAGTGATGGAATAGAATAGGAATAGAACAGAATTCTTTATTGGCCAAGTGTAATTGGACACACAAGGAATTTGTCTTTGGTGCATGTGGTCTCAGTGTACATGAAAAGACACTCCATTCCTAGGACCTTATGTTGTCTCAGGCGTGATAATCCTTTAAAAAATATAATTGTGCACATAGTAGCTGGCTATACTTAGTTTTACTAACTTGAACATGGTTTATTAAATTTTACCCAATGTTGGAAGAAAGCCATGTTCATCTATGATGGCAAAAAAAATCAGGAGGACTTTAATAGCATTTTTTCTGACTAAGAGTTCATGATAGCTTAGGTCTTTCAATAAAATGTGTTACTTTGAACAAGTGCTACTAGATTCCTTCACAGTTTACCCAATGTTCTGTATTCTTATAACAGGATTGTTATATAAGCTAGGTTTCCACAACCTGCCAATCCTTTCAAAATCTAGCCAAATGTTATGTCAATATACATATAATAGGTCCAGTTGTCAAAAATAAAATAAAAATCCCAAAGTCAGGACTGTGAAAGTTTTCTGTCTTTAAGTCTAGGTATTGCTCAGTCTGTGGTAGACAACCTACAAGTTCTGTGCTATCCTGTTTTCATTCCCAACCTAAACCACTGTAACATGCTTGGGGCTCCAACCATAATTTAGACTAAGCAGATTTACACTAAAATGAGCAAGGTATGAAGGCGGCTAACCAGTTTACTGAAGAATACGTTTAGGTGCAGTAATTGATGATTTTTCAGTCAACAACAAATCCATCCATTGTTTTGTCCTAATGTGGATTGGCTTGGGGAGGTGAGTTTTAACAGCTGGAGTAATGCCTTAGTAATATGGCAGGTTCAGTGTGGGTGGGGGCTTTCCATTGCTGCTTTACCAGGAAACCTTTACTCCCTGCATCTCCAATGCCTGATTAATTGAAGGGTGGTAGGAAAAGATGGACAGGTCCCCTTCAGCCAGCAATGCATGGGACACACCAATATAGCTGTGGATGTATCATGTGTGGCATGTTGGCAAATCCCATTGGTGACAGTGCTAGCTGAAGCAGGAGAGGTCCATTTTGACCAGTCCATTTGCTCACACAACTATCCAGCTGCCAACACAGATATTAATAAAACCATGCAAGGGATATGTGGGCTTCTGTAATGTGAGACTGAAATGACTGTAATAGAAAAGTCCTCTAGCTTCAGCCAGTGCCACCATCAAGAATAACACCTGAGTGTCAAATTTTGGGGGGGGGTCTTGGGAGGAGGAGAGAAATCCCTTGCTGGCATGGTATAAGATGGGCAGTGCTGTCTGACTATTTGTTTGTTTGTTTGTCAAACATGTACAAGATAGCAGGTATAAATATGAACATGGACATGAACAAAGGAAATGAATACAAATAAATGGGGACAGTAGGACAGAGACAGTAGGCTCGCTGGAGCACTTATTCATGCCCCCTAAAAAAAGGACATCTGAAAATGCCTAGTAAATAAGAGTTCAAAGAGTCCTATTTTCCCACACATGAAGCCTGTCTGCTGCTACTGTATATAAAATCAGACAATATGATTTGGGCAGATCCCATCCTCTGCTGCATTACAGAGTGGATGTAGCAGCTCCAGATATCATGAAAATAGATTTATTTGTTTAAGTGTATATGCTGCCCATCTCACTCTACAAAGTGGGCTTCTCTGAAGAAGCTGGAAAATAACTTTATGAGCTGGGAGTGTATTATGTGAAGGTGTCCTTCAGAAAGGTAAAGAGGCAAAGTTAGGGGAAGTGTGTGTGTGTGCTCTGGGCTCTTTACAAAAGAAGCAAAATGAGGATGACAAAGTCATTTGCAAGGAAAAGTGCACTCAGAGTGTTAATATGTACAAGTAGTTCAATTTACTTAATGTTTTTTGAAATAAGGAGAGGAAACAGCTTCCTTACATTGTCTCATTTTCTTCCATGGGATGTAGTCTGGCTGGAGTTTAAGAATCTTGAGAAATTCCTACTGGCATGGTTCCAGGTGGTAGTTGCAATTAATCCTCCTGCTTCTCTCCTCACCGGATCCATCCTATGATGTCCCTCATCCATTTCCTTCAGAGTCGTTTTTTGAAACGGTTTTTGAAATCTCTCAAGAAAAGGAAGACAGCACAACTCACGCTAATTATATCTCGCTTGTGTTTTCGTTTTACTGAATCAAGCTTTCTGTCTGCTTGAAGTAGCCAGGCCCAATTTCTTTGTTAAAACCCTTCCGAGGTCTGTTTTTTACGAGCTGAGTCTCGGAGACGAAATGCCTTCCTCCTACACTACTTAAAAGAAGGAAGATCCCTGTGAAAACAGATTTAAGGTTATTATTTGTCAATCAGACTAAACAGTCAAAGTGCCTAGCTGCAGCCCAAAGGGAACTCTCGACCCCAGAACTTGCTTCTCTGCATTGATCTGCGCTTAGATCGTTTGAGGACACAGAAGAAGAGACAGTGCCTCCATTTGAAGATACAGCAACAGCAGCATTTACCTCTCACAGAAGTAATTCCAAGAGATAGCAAGTGATTCTCATTCTCTCTCCCTACCTCTCTCCGTGTCCACCCCCTTTAGCTTTTGCCATAAACACTCCCTGTGGATTGCCAGATGCTACCATTTGCCAAATACTTCCAGTTCGAATGTTTAAACATTTGTTCATTTCCTCCCTGCTAAAGTTTTTTTTTGGAAACGTACCGTAGCTCCCTAAAATCCTAGTATAATTGGAGACTAGAAGATCGCCCTTGGTCTGGTTGATCTAGCTGGATTTTGCACCAGTTCGCTCGACTGTGCCGCTGGGTACTCAGACCCCCCCCCCCCCCAAGCTCCGAGGAGGATTATCAACTATGAATAGGCCAAGCTCGTTTCCTCCCGGTGCCCCAACAGTCAGCCCACATGCTGAGTGGAAGGGGTTTTTTCGCCAAGTTCCGAGACCTTGGGGAAAGGAGAGTGGAAAAAGCGGAGAGTGGGAAAAGGCCTTACGTGGTAAAGGGGAAGCGGATTTATAGCGGTGAGCTACCCAAACAACGGCAACAGCAGTATTTATACACAACATAGCCCTTTCTGTACTGGTGAGAAAAGGCGTCGAGGGCTCCCCCCGAATCGGCCCTGCTTTCCTTGTTTTGAACATTGCTTCACTATGCCGAGAAAGGCCTCATGTCATCCTCAGCAGTAGGGAACAGACCGTGCTGGCGAAGAGACAAATGATTCGCAATGCCCTTGTTGCGCCCAAAGTTATTACTCTTGTGAGCCGCGGACGCGTCTGGTGGCGGCGCGGCATAAATAGCTGGCGTGGGGGACAGAGAGGATGCGCAGACCAGGTGTGTCATGTCACTGAACAGATTGCAAGCAACGACTGATCCCTTGTCAGATGTTGCTGCCAATTACCAGGAGAGAGATGACAGAGAACCGAACAGCCTTTGCTTAAAGGAGCCAAGATTGGGAGGGGGTAGTGGTTAGGAACTTGGGGTTAGAGTTGACTATGTAATCGTATTTGGGAATGAACCTATGAACCAAGATGTAACGAAGGCCTTATTAAGCTGAAGTTAAAATTATGGCTGAGTGCAATCTAGAAATAGGATTTCATTTCATTTCCCTCTGAAGTTTCTGTATATGTAGCTTCAAAAAGAACAAAACAAGAAATATTGCTCTGCTCAGCACAGTAGGTAATTCACATCAACTAGCGATGTAATGAGCCTGAGGATGCAACTCTACCTAGAAATAATTTCTATAGCAATTTATAGGGTTTTACTTCTGAATAAATATATTTGCTAAAAGTCTATCTGCAACTAAATAAATATACATATGGTCTGGTGGCAAGTGGAAATATTCTTGCAATACAAGTTGTCTTAAAATTGCTACAACACACAGCATAAAAATTGTTACACTTAGGAATGTGTCTGAAATGGAAGAATACTCTTTCAGCTAGGTAGTAACAGGTGTGCAATACAAGGAAGCTTACTGGGAAAATCACTTGAATTTGGCAAGGCCTCTTAAATAGAACTAGACACTGTAGGAAGAGAACTGTTGTTAGTCTATGGTAACCAAAAATCAGCAGGAGTCTGGTAGCACCTTTTCAGACTAACACATTTTTAAGGCATAAACTTTTGAAAGCTTCTGGTAGCCTAAAAAGGTGCTACCAGACTCCTGCTGGTCTTAATTTTTTTTCATTAGTGACACAGGCATGCATGCTGACCTCCTTAAAGGGATTTTTTTGGTCCTAAGTGTTGGTAAACTCATTCCTAGATTCCCAGATCTAGGAAAGAGAAAGGGACAAATTAAAAATGGAAATACAAAACATTTTGTAAAATTGTGTTAAGGTGTATGAGCAAATATACCTTGTGTGCCCCTTGCCATGCACAAATGTTTGGCATTCCTGGAATTTTCTCAACTCAGGTATACACCCTTGGTCATTCTGGCAAGATGCTGAAATTTTATATTTTGTATAGAAGAGTTTCCTAAAGCTAAATTTTATACTATAGCAATATCCAAAACAAACTTAACTAAAGCTAAAGCACACAATGAAAGATTGTGTTTCTCTTAGAGTTAAGTTGAATGGGGGGGTATGAAAGAGTAAACCATCATCATCACTTAATTAGGGTTACCCTGGCTCCACTGCAAACCTTCCAGAGATTGATAGCAGAAAGAATTAGACCCTTCCATCTGCCTCTTCAGCCACCTGATGGTCATCCAGATATTTACAGCTGAAACAGAGCAACTCTTATTTAGAATGACTGTACTTTGAGGAACTCTTCCATTTAAACAAATTGCTGGCTGATATGGAAGCTTTATTAACAGCAGGGTATTTATGATATACAAATTAAAAGCGCAATCAGTACCAAGAACATCTTTTTCCTCAAAAATGTATTGGATTAATTATAAAATATTCTTCCTAACTTTGTGGGCCAAACACTGGAGCTCAATTAAATTAGGGATAGTGTTTAAATGCTCTCAGTCAGAAAAAAATAATAGAAATATAAAGCAGTTTACAACATAAGGTAATATTTCTCAGCCTTTTAAGATGTGTGGACATTGACTTACAGAATTTTGGGAGTCTAAATTCACATATCTTAAAGTGCCCAAGGCTGAAAAATACTAATGTAAGATTTGAGAGTGCAGGACATGCCTTCCAACACTGACTGGCTGCAGTTCCTAAGTAATGCCCAGTGCTGCTAGAACCATTGCCATTGTTGTACAAGGATTCATGGGAACACCAAGCAGGGCTAGGGCTATAGCAGCTCTTGATCATACTAGTGTGCTTGTGTACTGCCAATGGAATAGAGTTTTGCCTGGTTCATTTGCTGATTAGGATATGTGTGGTGTGAAAACTCAAGTCATATAATACCTATTTTGGTCATATAGTGTTCTGTTCCAGCTGCCAGACCAAGGAACACAGCACAAACAGCGTTGGAACAAACCTTGTTTTAATATTAACAAATTACTAATGTCTTAGCAGTCATTCTAAAGCCCATGAAATTATAAATCAGTCTTCTCGGTGCAACGGCTGTTAATTCACCTTCTTAAAGCTGGCCAAGCAAAAAGGACCACAAGTCCGGCAAAGAGTTTTTTTGATAACAGCACACAATCTTACTGTTGTTGGGGAAATGCCCAGAAGCAATTTGTGGGAATCTTGATGACTTTCCAACAAGAGCTGAACAAGAGTTTTGCAGTCAAAGACAAGATGTGAAGTGAAGGAAGTTGTTTCCTGTAAATTGATCAGTCCTTTTCCTCACTTAAATAGGCTATGGGAGTGGCCAATTATCCCCAAGCCTTACTCAGGAGTAGTCCGTCTCCTCAGGAGCCAGTCCCGCCTTTTGGAAGCTCTGTGCGCATGCACTTTGAAAACAGGCTCTCCTCCTCCTCCTCCTCCTCCTCCTCCTCCTCTCCTGACAGCCTCTAGAGGTTCTGAAGGCCCTGGCTGAATCCCTCTGGCACCGAGGCTTCTCCAGCCTCCTCACTGTCCGACTCTGGTGCCAGCTGCACAGGCCACTGGCGAATCACCACACCAGTCTCCTCATTGTCTGAATCAGCTACCAGCTGCACAGGTTGCTGGCGGGCCACAACATATAGTAATGATTGTGTGTGAATTCCCTTTTGTAAAAAAGTAAGATAATTGCCAAATTTCTTGACTCAGTACTTCTTCTTTTTTTGAATTTTTTTTATTATCCATACATATAATTCCACATTCCATCTTTACATATAAGTTTTTACATATCATAATACAATCTTTTTACAATAATATTTTTCTCCTTTCACCTTTCCCATTTCCTTTTATCCTTTACATTCCAGGGTTCCTTTCATACCATCCCCACCTTCCATATGCTGCAGCCCTTCTACTCTA
>JANHFT010001251.1:44591-55724 GCA_032467955.1 Pseudoxenodon macrops
GATTGAAAACACCTGGAGTTGATGTTTGTAGATTAGTCTGCTGTTTTGTGACATCCTGTGTGTGTGTGGTCACGCTTTGCTCGCACAAGCACGAAGCCGAAAGCACCAGCCTGAAGATGATGAGTGAGACCTTGTCGAAACGTCACCAAAATACTCTCAATCTTACACAGGAAAAGACCCGAATACGCCAAGACTTGCATACCTATACCCATGAAAATCTACGAAAACACACATACACACACACACACATTGTGTGCATCATTACTGAGTTTGTACTTTCTAGACACAATTTATTTTAAAAGTTACATTACCTGAAGTCCTAGCACTGTTACCCATGTCAATTTGTTTTGTTTTCAAATTCAAGTAAACATGTTCCTTATATTCTCAATTTGCTGCTCCTTTGAATAACTGATATTTTATTGCTGTGCTCCTTTCTTGAGCAGGTTATAAGTAATCTGTAACAGAATTAGACACTTATTTTGTAAAGTGTCTCAGTTAGAGCTTGTAAAATATTTTACTGAACATTTACTCAGTAATGTTATCAGTACCCTTTTGTACGCTATCTATCATATGTGTTAAAAGAACTTACTCTTTCATGGTGTGAGTTGAGTTGAAATATACCCAGTAGGGCCTAACTAAAAGTTTCATATTAAGTTATCCTCATTACATTAATGAAAACCAAGACAGTATTTTGTAACACAGTAGCCAGAACTACCCATCAGCATTCTTGGCCCTTTAAATGGCCTTTCCATGACTTCAAGTTTCTGCACTTGTTTTACATACAACACAGCAGTGGTGCAATTCAGCCACCTCTATCCGGTTTGCGGTGGATGGCTCAGCGAGTCGGTAGGGGCGGCAGTGGGAGCCTCACCTGCCTGGATGTCATTACTTCCTTGTTTTTACCCACTGCATTTTCACCCCTGCCTCCTTGCCCGGTGTGGCTGTCAGGGCTTCTCCTTCATCATGGGCTGCAGGAGGAGAAGGGGCCCATTTCCTTCATTGGGAAGTGGGCTAAATTTCATTGTGCTCTTGCTCAAGGCAGCAACAACAAATGTACCAGGAGGAAGGCTGTATGTTACGTCCTCATGGTGGGACTAGTATGTCCGCCACTGGTTGGTTAAACTAGCGGCGGGAAAATTAAAGCCACGTCAGTGACTGGCAGGCAACCAGGGAATCCAATAAAAGCGGCTTCCCTCCAGCCTGCCAGCAGTTCCATATTGCCTCCACTAAGGATCCAATAAAGGTTGCTGACTGTTCCTGCACCTAGTGTCTTCTTCCCTGAGCGATCTAACACTGGCGATGAAGGTGTGATCCCAGAAAAAACACGGCAGAACAAAGGCACCTCGTGCCATCCATGGCCATCTTTAAGCGTCCACACGCATCAGCCAACCCAGGATGGCAACCAACGGCAACATCACACCAGCTCCCTCATTCTTCGACCCAGCAACGGAAGAATAGAATTCCTACATGGGACGATTCCGTATGTTCATGGAAGCGAACAACTTCCAAGACCAACCAGACAGCCGGAAGAGAGCCTTATTCCTATCCAGCTGCGGGCCACAAATCTTCAAGATGGTCAAAACACTCAATCGCCCCCGCCAACATAGAGTTGCCTAAGCGACCAATACTCCCCAACAGATGCCCCCATGGTGAGCCGGAATGAGTTCTACCACCAGCGGCAGCGTGAGGGGGAGAACATCACGGATTTTGTCGCCCACCTTTGGGAGATCACCTTCAGGTGTGAGTTCGGTGTGATGAAAGACCACATCATCCTGGGCATAAAGGACCTCAATCTCCAGAAAAAACTCCTGGTCCATCGGGGCGCCATGTTCAAAACATTCGCAAAACATCCGCCATCCACCGCACCCACCAGGAGCCAGACTGGAGATCGGAAATTCCTGAGTCGGATGAGGAGGATGAGGAGGAGGAAGGCGTCTACCGCATGCACCCACCCCGCCGAGGACGTTTCTGGAACTACGGTGAAAGGCAGACCCATTGTTCGGGATGCCTCGGAAACAATGCCCGACCGCTATGCAAGTTCAGAGACACGATTTGCCACCGTTGCCAGAAGCGCGGCCACATCGCAGAAGCATGCCGAGCCACGCTACCTAGCTTGCATCAACCCCAAGTGTCCCCTCCATGCCGACAATAGGGCCCCAGGTGGCAAGGCCCCCCCAGATGAGACGGGCAAGGAGAGCGACACAGAGAAGGTCAAGAGGACCAGGACAGCTAGGGGATCCACCAAACTATTGTGGGCCACTCGGATGCCAGTCATGCAAAGAAGTTTCACACGTCCGTCATGATAGAGGGCAAGACTTGCAAAATGGAGATCGACATGGGATCGCTCTTCACCATCATATCCTGGGAGAACCTCACATGTTATACCCCAGACATCAAGCACCAACAGCTCGAATCGTAGCCGATGAAGCTCAATGACTTCCAAGGCAACCCCATCCGCTTCCTGGGCAGAGGCAAGGTCCACATGAGCTTCAAGGGTTTCGAGGTCCATCTACTGTTCACCGTCGTCGATGGCCACAGACCGATCCTGCTCGGCATCGAGTGGCTCCAACCATTGGGCCTGGGATTCACCGGCCTAAATCAAATCAAGGCAGATGACTTCGAGCGGCTCCTCGACAAGTTTCCGGACGTCTTCGACGGGACACTGGGTAAATATCGAGGCAAGCCAATCTCATTGAATTTAGATCCCAGCGTCACACCAATTAGACTAAAACCCTGGCGAGTCCCCTTTGCATTGCGGCCGAAGGTGGACGAAAAATTGGACAAATTGATAAGCCAGGGGGTCCTAGAGCCAGTCGACCACGCAAAATGGGAAAACCCAATCATCCTTCCCATGAAACCCAATGGCTCCTTAAGGGTTTGTGCTGACTACAAAGGCACCATAAACAAGGCCCTCCAACCGCACGCCTACCCAGTTCCCATGGTGCAACACCTACTGCACTCACTGGGAAATGGCTACTTCGATGATGTCCTCATTTTGGGAAATCTCAGGAGCAACTTAAGGCAAGGCTGCGACAAGTCCTGGGTCGTTTCCAGTCAAAGGGCCTTAAAGTGAAAAAGGACAAGTGCAAGCTGGGGGTCCCCAAAGTTGAATTCCTAGGCTTCTTCATAGAGGGTCATGGCATCCACCCCAATGAGGAAAAGGTCAAGGCCATAAAAGAAGCCCCCGCCCCAACGAACAAGACGGAACTCCAAATGTTCCTGGGGCTGCTTAACCTCTATGCCGTTTTCCTTAAGCAGAAGGTGACCGTTGCTGAACTGCTCCACCGACTGCTGGGGAAGACGACCACATGGACCTGGGGACCAAGGGAGACACATGCTTTCACCGCCATAAACGACCTGCTCACATCGGACAGCATCCTCATGCAGCACTCCGAGACCCTTCCCCTCCAGCTCACGTGCGACGCATAGCCATTCGGCATAGGGGCCTTCTTGAGTCACTGCCTACCCAATGGCACAGAGGCTCCAGTCACGTTCAACTCAAAGACCATGTCCCCGGCCGAACGCAACTATGGCCAGCTGGACAAGGAAGCGCTCGCAATCGTGGCGAGCATCGAGCGCTTCCATGAATACATCTATGGCCACAGTTTCCACATCATCACAGACCACAAACTCCTGTTAGGGTTGCTGGTGGGAGATAAGCAAACTCCACAATTCCTGTCTCCACGCCTCACCAGGTGGTCCATATTCTTGGTGGGCTACGATTATGAGCTCGTGCATAAACAAGGAAGCAGCATCGGCCACACAGACACTCTCAGCCACTGGCCCACAGCCGGAAGAATAGTCGACCCCGCTCCGGTGTCCCAGGTTCTGCTAGTCGATGTAGAACCAACCAGCCCAGTCACATCCCGGGACATCGTGGAGCACTCGGCCAAAGACACAGAGCTGACAAAGGTCATAAACTGGGTGTTGAGGGGGTGGCCTCAGGAAACAGAGGGGGACTTCGTTTATGCTGTAACCACATGGGGGAACCCAAGTGGGTTAGAGCCACCATCATCACTGTCACGGGGCCCAAGTCGTATCAGGTGAGGCTGGAGGATGACTCCGTTTGGTGTCACCACATCGACCAGCTACGGAGACGGGTTCCAGGTCCAGCCTCCGCCAGTCGGCAATGGAACTGGGCCAGGACGAGCTGGCCCCAGCCCAAGACGACTACGACGCCCCGATGGCACCATGGGAGGCCAAATTGAACAGGGGACCCAAGTGAGACGCACCGCCACCAGCCGCACAAGGTGATCCGCCCCAGGGCTCCCCGGCACCGGAACCCAAGGGCGGGCCGCCGCCGGAAGCACCGCGCAGATCACACCGAACCACCCGATGACCGGCATATCTGCAGGACTACGTAACACACATCGGCTGTCAACCATTCCATGAACTATGAAGGGAGGGGTGTTACGTCCTCATGGTGGAACTAATTAGCATGTCCGCCACTGGTTGGTTAAACTAGCGGCGGGAAATTTAAAGCCATGTCACTGGCCAGCAGGTGACCAGGGAATCCCAAAAAAGCGGCTTCCCTGCAGTCTGCCGGCAGTTCCGTATTGCCTCCACTAAGGATCCAATAAAGGTTGCTGACTGTTCCTGTGCCTCGTGTCTTCTTCCCTGTGCGATCTAACAGTACTACAAAGTATAAACCTGATACATTTCAACTTCAGCTACTTTGCACTAGCTGACACTAGCACCCTGTGACTATTTTTTTTTAAATTATGGATAAGCTGCACATATTGTATAATTGCTTTCAGGGGCATGGAACAGTAGTAAGTCTTATGGTTTCCTAACATCTGCAAATACTGGTAAGTCCTCATTTAGCAACCACATTTGGAACCTGCAACTAGATCTTTAAAGCAAAATGGTTGCTAAGTGAAACTGCAACCATGCTTACCATCTTAATTTAGCTTTTCTTTGCTATTCAGGCCTACAAGGTCCTAAGTGAGAGACCTGGTCACACAATTACTTTTCATTATTGTTGTAACTGTGAACAGATGTTAAACAAGAGAGTAGCTAAATAGGATTACCTGTGCAGCTTCCTCCTTTCCTGGACAAAATGAATTAGACCCGATAGATCTGTAACAATAACAATAACCTCACAACTGTTTCAAGACCACTTTTGAAACCAGAGAATGGATAAATAACTTGACTGTCTTTATAAATTTTTATCTGACAGCTTTCTACTATATTAATCAAAGCATATGCAAGAAAACACAATTCAGCATACAAACCATTTGAATCAAAACAATTAGCTATTAATTTGAACCCTTCTAAAGCTGCAGCCATACAAACTAGTTTGTTTTTGTAACAAAATCTTCAGTCTAGCACTGTGAGGATAAACCTGTGGGCACACGAGCTATCGCCCCAGTTCAGCTCTGCTGCCCATGATATGTGCACCTCCCAATGGCTAGCTGGTCTTTGGGTTTCTGCCGTGCATGTGTAGGGGACAGAGTGCGCATGGTCGGTGCACATATGCATGGGGGCCGCACACAGGCGCCACACATGCGTGCATGGGGGTGCATGCAGGGGGCATATGTGGGGGAAGGGCATGCAAGCACAGGTGTGGGGCGTATGCAGGGGGCACACATGCATTGCATTTTGTGGGTTCGGGCACACATGCATGCTTTGGGCACTAAGTCTGGAAAAGATTAGCCATCACTGGTCTAACACAATCCACAAAAGCTTTATATGTTCATCTTTGTGGTTGCTTAGTTTGGGCTTAGTATAGCAGTGCTCAGGTTTGATGGATACCATGACCCACTAAATGAGAAATGAATTTATGTGACTTCTCAATGAATAAAAGCAATGATTCAAAGATCTAGAGCACCATAAAAGAAGAAGAGAAAGACCCGCTTCTATGTTGCCCATAATATCCCACTTTGAGAAGTCCTGGCTTAGTATATTATGTAAACTCAACTGTTGTAGCATTCATAATATAGTGTATGATTTTTTTCACTATGTTGACAATGATTTGGAGTCAGTGAAACAAATAAACAAACAAACAAATAGATCCTTTTCTGACTGAGAGTTTTTTAAATGGTGTAAATATCTAAAATTCCTGCAGAGAGTATAATTCATCCAAACTGACAAAATTTCCTTTCCTCTTAATTACTGTTACACTCTAATTTATAGCAAATCAAATAATTATAACAAATCAATATATTGGGCAATGATGGGAACAGAGGCATAGAGGATCTGTGTTTGTATGCCCCTCAAAGTTGCCTTTGGTGAGATGGGCAAAAGAAGTGGGAAATAAAATAAAAATTCAGATTTTCTCTGAAATCAACTACTGTATTCATATAAAAATAGTAAAAGCAAAGTTATAATGGAACTGTCATCCTTCACATGTGTGAGATTACAATCAATAATTTACAATAACCATTGGGAATTATTGGAGTAATAATACAACATATCTGGAAGGTATCAGCTACTAGAGGTCTGTAAAATTCCATTGGGCAAATCTTCCTTTAACTCCTTTCTCTATCTTATATGTTTTCTATATTACTAAACTGTTGCCCCTTTCTAGTCTTCCTTGATTCCTCTCTTCATTTTCTGTTTTCATTCCTAATTGTTCTTCTTTTAGATTTCTGTTTTTACCTTATTCCCTAAATATATATCACTACAAAGGGCCCAGCCTCTCAATGATGCACTTCTCTTTGATTATACATCAAATCAGTGATTCAGTGTTTGGACTTCACTTCTATTTCACCAACCCCTTAACACATTGAAATATAATAGATTGTGTTCATATTAGTGCCCTTATCCATGCTAGCTAGGGATTCTGTGTGTTCTCAATACTATCAGGGCACTTGATTAAGGATAGTTGGAATGCAAGATGTTTGAGTAAATCAGTAGACAGCATAATTTCAAGTCCATATACACCAGCAACTGCTTCTAGAACCTCTAGCAAAATTAACAAATATAACTCTTATTGACTTGCACCAAGCGTTTGCATACATGTTGAGGACTGCACTCCAAAAGTACAATAATAAATTTTAAGTTCATTTGAAAGGCTTAACATTTCCTTCTGTCCTTAAAATTCACAGACCCTTCTCCTCCACAATGAACAGGGATTATGGTAAATTCTTTCCCCAATCTGAAGGGCTTTGGCAGCCACAAAAAGAGCACTGGCAAAGCCATATCTTTTCTATTGCTGTTTTAGCAAATGCATTGATTTCAATGTTTTTTTTACAATTTCTGTTTTATTTCCTAAAACAGCATGCATGCATCATACATAAAACTTTATATATTAAAAAGGGAAACCAGAAAACTGCTTATAGATCAAGGTAAATTACCAATAGCTTTAATGGACCACTTTACATCTATCAGTGAGTTATTCAGAAGTATAAAGCATATCATTTATCTTTTGGAAACAGATGGAAGAGGCTGAAAGCAAAAATCTGGCCCTAAACCATCTTTGTTGTAAGGTGAAGACCTGATTTAAAGGGGAACAGTGACTTTTTAAAAAGTCCTTTTCAACGTTTACGTTCATAAAACTTGGGGAAGAATGACTTGAGAAACAAAATATTATAGTGGAAATCATAAGATATAAGGCATGAAAACCCAAACTCCATTAAGGATCTGATTCTTTTCCCTATATCAAATTCTGTGATAAGGGTATATACTTACTGGCATGCTTCTTCTGAGGCCAGAGAGGAAATTTGGAGATGTGGTAGCTACAAAAATAGCACAGGCCTCCTGTGACAAAAAGAGTCTATTAAAAATAGACTTGCTTAGCTAGCTGTTTCCAACTCTGGAGCACTCACAGTCTGATGGTAAGAAATCTGGTCATTAGGCAGTGAATGGTTTGCCTATAAATGAAGAATATGCTAGAAGAGTAAACCTTTGGTATTTTAAGGAGACACACTGCTTTTTCTGAAAGAGTAGTTGCTGTTGTTAACAATGCAATGGAAGTCTAAGCTATAAACAATATTTTAAACAAAAAAGATGCTTCAGATTAAAGGCATATACCCAAAACATATATCAGTACTTTTTTGTACCAAAAAGTGTTGAGAGGGGGGAAATCTGCAAATTGCCGATTCTGGGGGTTTTCCATTTCAATAAGATATTCCAAAACAATAGCCTTGAGAACTAGGCAGTAATCAGCACTATCTGATTTAAGAGGAAATGAAACAGGTCACTGTCTCCTCCCCCACAATATTTGCTTCATGCCAAGTATATTATGATTAACAATTATCTTCTCCAAACTACTGACAGTTATATACCGTAGTTCACTTGGTTTACAAAAGTCCACCAAGATTGCTGCTATACTAAAACAGTTTGAGAAAAGAGGTCATATTACATGTCTACATACAATGTTATCCTCACAGTATTTGTAGAGAACATCTTTGCAAGTATTTAAATAATTTTCTTCTTTATGTTTCTATTTAGTGAGATGGACTAGGTTGAAAAAGACTTAATTGATTCAAGGTTCACTAATGAACTGGGTGGAGATCTAATTTTGTTCGTCATGTTCTATGCCATAGCAGTGTCCAACCATGCTAATCGTAGAAAATTGTTGTGCACATTTGCTAAGAAAAAAGGGCATTTGAAACATTCTTTTTAGTGATTAATTGTCACTGAACAATATGCAGCAGATTTTTTTTTAAATGACCTAGTGATTCTTCTTGAAAGAAGGAAACTGACAGTGATTGTACCTTTTATGGTAATCTTTGAGCATTCCAAAACCAACATAATTGGTTTTTTGTTCAAAAACCAAGGCAAAATGATGTACAGGTAGTCCTCCACTTACAACCATTCATTCAGTGACCATTCAAAGTTACAACAGAACTGAAAAAAGTGACTTATGACAGTTTTTCACATTTATGGTGGTTGTAGCATCCCCATGGTCATGTGATCAAAATTCAGCTGCTTGGTAATATTTCTGATGGTTGCAGTGTCCCGGGGTTATGTGATCACTTTTTGCAACCTGACAAACAAGGTCAATGGGGAAGGCAGCTTCATTACCAATTTAAGGACTGTAGTGATTCACTTAACAGCTGTAGCAAGAAAGGAAAACTCTCTTAAGGAGGTAAAACTCTCTTAAAAACGGTCTTGCTTAACAACAGAAATTTTGGGCTCAATTGTAGTCATAAGTCAAGAACTACCTATACCATTTTGTATTGCTATGTTCCAAATTTCTTAGATTTTATACCCATTCACTAAAAAATAGGGATAACTCCTTGAGGGGCCAAATGAGCATTTTATTACCTTTTCTGAGAGAGCTGAAAAACATGAGGTTTATAGAATGCAGTGATATAACCTTGATACAAATTTTGGCAATTTTTTGTGAATATTGTAATATATATTTTAGGTGTTAACTTAGAACTCTGATTTGAAATATTTATAACCTTTATCCATAATATTATAAAACTTCTGATTGGTGAAAAGAAATATGCAAAATTTTGGTTATACAGATTTTGGAGATAAGACAATGTTGATTTCAGAGCGTTAATGAGTTCCTAGAGAAACTATGTTAATCACTTACTTAGGGGGTGGTTATAAAGCCTGAGATTTATGTAACAAAAAGTCACAAAATTTGCCTGATTTCTGAATTAAAACCAAGTTTTGATATTTGTTGGTTTATTAAAAATGGAAGAAAGATTCAACTACAAGGTACAAGAAGGCAACATTGCTAAGTTATGTAACTAGCCATTTGAGAGAAAATGCTAGAAATATTAGCAGAATGCTAGAATTGGCATTCTTTCACCTCTTCAGCATTTATTGTGAATTAAGTTGTACTCTTATTATGTGACAGGAAGATACACCAAATAGAACCCATATTACTTGAACTGCTTTCATTCCAAGCTAAAGCAATTGCATGAAACATCTTGTTAATTGGGCTAAATGGCACATCCACACATTAGTACTGAGAGTCCTTCAACACTATATCTCTGCTCCAAAGCTGATAT
Source organism: Pseudoxenodon macrops (assembly GCA_032467955.1). NCBI lineage: Eukaryota > Metazoa > Chordata > Lepidosauria > Squamata > Pseudoxenodontidae > Pseudoxenodon > Pseudoxenodon macrops. Next base: position 54,506 of record JANHFT010001251.1, read on the forward strand.
TAAATTAAACAGTTCTATGAATAACATTAAAGAACAGTATTCTACATTAAGTAGCTTTTTGCTGGCTATAATATCACAAAGTAATAATTATGAAAAAATGTCAAAGCAATATACAACTCTTTGACAAAAATAGTATTTTCAAGAGCTTAGAAGTACTTTGGACCTTTTGTCTTTTAATAAACATATTACATATGTTCATGTCAACTTTTGCTTCAAAATAGTTGCACAAAGAGCTTTGGGCCGACATGTAAATCACCTCTGTGTTACTTTTTAAATAATGGTGAATTACCTGGGAATATTTGCTTCCTAACACTTAGAAACAGCAAATTTTCTAGCACAATAATTAAAATCCTGGAAACTCCGTTCATGTTTAATTTTTAGCAAATCAAATGAAGTTATAAAGATAGCTAGGAAGTCACTTCCCCAAGCATGTGATAAGGGGAAAAAATAGTGGAAAATGAATGGTTTCACATATAATAAACCATAGTTTCTTTAATCAAAAGTAAATTAAAGGAACCACAACTAGCTAGATTCTTACAATTAGCATTAAGTAAGATTTGCAATGGATTTAGACAAGATGGTAAACCAAGAAAGAAACCAACATATGGCTTAACATAGCATGTGAACACAGATGATAAATATAAACGAAGAGCATTTATTCTGGGTGTAGAAGAGAGAGTAGCACCTTTCTTCCAAAGTTAACATCACAGCCTTTGATACATACTTGTGAGGGGAATCTGAGAAAATCTCATGTGCTGTTCAATATTCAAGTAATTAAGAAATCATTGCATTTACCATTGAATAACTATGTGGTAATTATTTCTACAAAGTGTAGATATTTGTTATTTAATTCCAAGCTAACAATCAAGACAAATAGACCACACAAATTGACTACTTTGTAATATCTTGGTGATATTTTGTAATTCGGTGTATTCAAGGAGGATTGAAGCAAAAGTATCCATTAAATTTCAAGTTGTTCTTACAACATCCTTCTGTATAACTTTCCACAGGACATAAATGCAGAACTTTGATCTCTATTTTACTTATCTATTATACCTGATTAAATTTATTTCGGTATGTTTTTCTCTCAATAATTGATTGAGGATCTGAACTTTTCAAACATTTCAAATTAAGGATATTCACCAGTTGAGATACTGATAAGTTTTTAACAGTCCTGGGAGAGAGAAGAAAAAAGTGTTACCATAAAGTATGGTCTCTC
>JANHFT010001251.1:55855-68176 GCA_032467955.1 Pseudoxenodon macrops
CTCTCCATTTCTTATTCCTAACTATCTCAGGCTTCTTCAAGGCAGGTTAGTAGCTAAATTAGAGAATCGGAGGGGAGGGGGAGTTGTTAAAAATTAACGTGTACTTTTTTGGGGCCTTATTAGGCTAACCTGGCTGTTGGCCTTATATCAGAATTTATCCAAGCGCCCCCTTGCTCATAGCTCATTAAGTGGTGGTGGTGGAGATTCTTCCCCCTTTCGCTGCCTTCACAGACTTGCAGGGTAGCCTGATCACGTGCTTGAGTTCTGTTTGTCTGGCCTTGGAGACTGCCGTCTACGCGTGGAGCCTGAGCTCGTTTTCCTATTTACATTCTACTTGCCCTGGGCCTAAGCGGGAGGCCAAGCCGAGCTCACTTGCTTCTGTAGCATTTGCTTGTAGCGCCCCATCGGCTCCCTCCCCCAGTCCTCACCGCCTTTCGAGCCGTGGGAAGAAGGAGCGAGTGAAGAAGATAAAAGGGAGCTGCGTGCGGAACAAATGTGCCCGAGGGTGGCTTTTGGTGACGGAGCAGAACCTTGTAAATGAGAGATTTCCGTTCACAAGACTCTGCTTGCACGGTTCCTGTCCTGCCCTTGAACTGCCAAGCAAAAGCTTTGCGTCCTAACAAGAATGTAAATCAAATCGAACCTGCCTGCCTGGCTCCGGGAGAAAGCGAGGCGAACAACGCTTGACTCGGTTGCTAAGTGCTGAGAAGTGGAAGGTTTCTGCTCACAGTCACAGCCAAGCCGGTGGTCTGTTTGCCAGGCTCTGTTTAGTCGGTACGCCTGCACAAATGCGCTGCCTGTTTACCAGGCAGAGCTGGCCGGAGGCTCTCGTTTTTACCAGAAGTTGGGAGGCCTCAGCGAGATTGGCAGGGGTCCATGCTCAGCCACGATCTTTTAGATTAATCCATTGTTCCCTCAAATTGCTCGGACTGTTTGGAATTGCTTACCATACATGTCAGCCAAAAAAAGAACATAAAAATTCAAAAACGGTCAGGATTCTGCTCACTAGTACAATGGAGAGAAGGAACAAAGTGGGGTGTGCTTTTAACATGTACCATAGCTGCTGAGGGCTCTTAAGAATCAAGCCCTCTGACCCCAAAGTGTTGCTGCATAATTCCAGCCAAGTTTAGACAGGTAGGTAGACTTGAGTAAAAGAAAAAAGCACTCTGCAGCAATTGAAAAATACTTTTCTTTAAAAGACTGGATGGTGATTTTATTTAAGAGCTCACCCCACCTTCATTTGTTCTGTCCTTTTATGACCTCCGGTCAATCAGGTTTGCAGGACTATAACAGTAAAACCTGAAAACCTTGTTAAACTGATACAAGGCTGTGGCATGGAGGAGGGGAAGCCATGAGCAAAGCTTTATCACACTATTCCAGCTCTCAGAAGAAGAAAAACATCTGTCTAGCTCACACACACCAGATCTCAGCCCTCATATTGAAAACATGTGCTGGCATTTTTCAGTACTGCCTCAAAACTGATCTCAATTCTATGAACCATCCTTCTATTTTATGAAATTAATTGGTTAAGAAAGGTGTTTTCAGGCACTCATTTTACAGCTCCACTTGACATTTATTTGATAGTACCCATTTCTACACAGTCCAGTAAAACTAAAGTACTGTGGCAGATCATTGTTGATGAATATGCAGGAAAAGGATAGAATATATTTCTTATTCCTGTTTAGAAGATTCCATAGAGCTTTCTCCAAATATGTGTTTGCCAACCCAGTGTTTCTATCATGATGAATGTCAGTCATTATGTGCAATAAACCAGAGGATCAAGCCATTCATAATCTTGCTTGGCTGGTGATTCCACTTAGCCCTACTTACCTATCAAGGTGTTTTAAGCTGCAAGAGTGTCAGCAAGGAGATTCAATTAGGAGGAAGTCAAAGCAAGCCCCTTAGAAAAGGAAATTAGCATAATCAGGCAAACCATTGGCCTATGTAGATCATCCTTTAGGTGCTGAAGCCTCAGGATTCCTAGACCTATTTTAAAAAAAAATAAAAATGGGTTAGTCTGCTACTCTGTCAGCCCCTACAGTAATCCTATTAACCTCACTGCCTTTAAAGAAGAAAGTGCCTGGTGCTTGATGGCCTTCAGGAAAGCAGACAAAAGCCTAAAAGGCAAAACTTCTGGGCAAACAGCAGGAGGTGGAGGTTTGTTAATATTCAATCAGGACCTAGATAACAGGTATTGAAAGGTGCTTCCCATTGTGGAAAATCACCATATACAGTGAAATTTGCCACTCAGAGTCCATTTGAAAAGCAAAAGCAATGAAGGACACAAAGCTTTCCCACTGATGCCCTGGAGGGGAAGAGACCATTGGATTTTCTCTAGATTGCTTTTTGAGAACCTCCATATGTTGACTGTGGATGGTGGAATCTGTAAGCTAGCATTTCTCAAGGGAATAAGGTTGAAAAAAGAATCTAAAATGGCAGAAATTGATCATTCTCTGAGTCCTGTACTTCACTTTTTTGTTTTATCTGTTCCAATATTACATTACCAACTTTTAGACTTCAAGCTTTCCAAAACCAGCACAGGATGCAAGAGGTTGCATCAATGGAGTTCAAAAGAGGTTTTATGAAATAATTTCTGCTTAGACCACAATCTTGAGATTAGCAAATGCTGCCTGGGTGGTGGTTCTTCTTCTGTATCTGGAAATGGAAGAGCAACTTCTGTGCACAGGGTTCCCCAGCAGCACAAATCAATGGTATTAAAATGGACAAGTAGAGAGCTTCCGAATTTCCCCAGCTATTTCCTAACAACAAATAAAAGGCTAGTCCAATTGCAAAATGTTAACAGGCAAGGCAGTCTCATGGGCCTCCAGAGTGCAGCAGATCAGAGGTCAGAATTTTCTTGACCAGTCACAAACAACCTGGTGGGACACTTCACTTTCATAAGACCACAACCGAACCTCCACTTAACCAACTATTAGACACAGCAGCAACAATAAGGAAATGGACAACAAACAAGAAATTGGATCTTTACTTGCTGAGGATGGGTGGGGGTGAAGGAAGAAACCACATTGCAAAGCAAGTACCTTTCTTTGCAATTTTTTTTGTAGAAATCTATACTTGTAAATTGGTTGTTTTCAATCACATCAGTGTGTGTAAACTGAAAATTGCTGCCAATTCTATTTATGATCTGATTCTAGAGAAAGTCGCTTATTTTCCCTCCCTAAAGGGAAATATCCACTACTGTAAAGCAGATTGCAACAAAGATCTTGCAGGCGAGACTGAGTGATAGCAATTTTGTAATTTATATACCCACGTTCGTACAAACACGCACACGCAAACAGACAGCTCCGTACTTCAATGTTACTAACAATCTAAGGTATTTTGTTTGTGCTTCAACTACGGGATGTGTAGGAACCAAGACGGGGGAAATCGGCGAACTGCAGCATGGTTCATTCGCTTTCTGAAGGGCTAGTAAAGAACCAGAGAGGCTATCTCGCCTCTCTGCCCAAGCATCGCCTGTCAAGACGTTCAATTAACAGCTTCTAAAACAGGCAACCGCAGCGCTGAAAGTCACTTGCAGACTTCACCCCCAAAACAAACCCCTCCAACTTCTTAGCGCTTAGGACCAACAATTCTCTGCGTTGTGTACACCGGGACGGGGGGTTTCTAGAACCGCGCGGGAGGGGATAGGTAATTTGGAACTGACTCAAAGAGCTGCTGGCTCTTTTGTGACCGAATTTCCTGGCAGTTAAACTTCTCTGACCACTGTGACATCTGTAGCTTTGCCAGTCGCACAGAAACTTTCCCTTCCTTTCAGCCCAGCCCCCTCCATCCATCAGTAAAGGTGCTGGGCGGAGAGGAAGCAAAAACAACATCAAAGAACCAGAATGTGGGGGAGGGAACTAGAGCAGCACAGTGGCGAGAAAGAAAGGAGAGACCCGAAACACAGACGGGCAAGCCGATCGGGCTGGGAGTCCTCGCTTTCTTCCCTTTTTGGGAAGACGTGGGTTCAAGTCGGCCTTGACCGAAGGGACAAAAAGATCGCAGTCCGAAGTGTAAGAGGCGTGTGGGTCTGCCGATTCCCAAGTAGAGACAGGGAGGACCGATAACTAAATTAAAGGGACACTAGATCGTAGGTCTTTTTGTTCGTTTGTTTGTTTGCACCGGGCAACTGGAAGCCCAAATAGATCGGAGCGATTGGTTTGTGTTTGTCGGTGCCAGAAATTCGGTCAAACTCTCTGGCGCGGCTTCCTTCCTACTCCTCGGGAGTCGGTGCAGCTTCTCCGCCCCTCCAAGCTCCTTGGCCTTCCCGCCCTGGTGGCTCCGGGGGCGGAGGGAGGAAATTGAGGGTGGGGAGCGGAGAGGACAGCCGCGAGGGAACTTTTCATTCCGCCCTTCTGGTTCGTTCACCCGTTCCCCTCCCCCACCACAAGCTGTCTGACAGGAAAATAAAAGGAAAGAAAAAAGAAAACAGGAAAGTTAACCAGTCAACAGAGATGGGGGGGGCGACAGGCGGAGCGGAATGAAGGAGAAAAGGCAGAGACCCACCGAGCTAATAATGGTGTCCGGCTGCATAAGGGCGAGCCTTGAAACGGGCCTGGCGAAGCTGCTGGGGAGGAAGAGGAAGCCGTGAGCGGAGGGGGAGGGGGAGGGGGAGGGGAAGTGAGGCAGCGCCATCTTTTCGTGACACAGTCCCACAGACTGACTGTCTCGTAGTCCAGGCGCCGCTGCGCTCCAGCTTATCGCTCGTTCGCTGGCTTTCTTCTAAGCCATTGGAAAAAGTACCTTTGAGTAGCCTCGTAGGTTCATAGCCCTGCAGACAAACACTCCCCTCCACCAAAAGCCCTAGTCACTGGTTTGGGGCAGCAATCAAACCAATTTCAGGGCTTCCCTTCTCGTGCGCTGGCCCTTGGCTTGGCAAGTTCAGCGCTGTTGCAAAGAAGGAAGGCCGTGTCAAGCCTAGGGCTACGTAGCTTTGCTTCCGTACGCAGTAACAGACGGGCATGTGGAGCACACTGGTTTTCCTTCTCTTTTCCCCCATCGTCCATATCTCCTACTCCCTCGCCAAGACCGCCATTTGGCTCCTTTGGGTTCTCTCGTCCTCTGGCGGAAGAAACCTTGGGCTGCAACTAAGTGGCAACTTCCCGCCCGAGAGAGGGCTCTTCTCGCCCTATTTACGCCGCCTTTCTATGCCTGAGAGATCCAGCTGCCCGCAGTGCACCGCTAAAGCCCGGCTGAGTTGGGGTTGGCGACCGGGTGTTTTATTCTTGTGGCTTTTCCTTCTCAGTTTCTGCCCATCCCCCATCTTGGGCTCGCAGGGTTGGCAGAGGTTGCCGACTGGCAGCCCTCTTTCCACCCTCCGGGAAGATTTCGCTGCATCTCTTGCTCTGGGGCCTCTGCCAAGGAAGACTCGGCAGCGCCGATTCGCTCTGCAAAGAGTCGCTCGCTTTCCTCGCCACACAAATCGTAGCTAAGTCTTGAGTGGTACCACGGCTTGGCTCGGAAGATTTTATCTTATTTTCTCTCCCCCCATCCCCGCTCTTCCCGGTAGCTTTATCCCAGCACCGTTTAAAGGAGGAAGAGGACGCTTTTCATTGTGCTTGGCAGGGTCATCTGCCTGCCGGTTCTGAGCTGTTGCTGAATGGCGCTTCGCGCTGCACAGCTCTGCCCTTCTTTGGCACCGAGAAACTCCTTTGAGCCTGGCGTGCTCGAGAGTGCGAAGCACAGGCAGGGAGCCTGCTGGCATCCAAACCGTTGGTTGTCTCGGCAGCGACGCCCGGGGAAGCCGATCCTAGTCTACCTCGCTCAGTCTGGTAGCTCTGGCTACCACACAAGAGCAACCGCACTGCCGTCTCTCGGACGTGCTGATGCGGGAACGAGGAGGGAGCGGGAGCGGGAGCAGTGCTTGGTGAAGGGGGGATTTGATGGGTGGTTGGCTCCGCTTGGGGAGGGGAGGGAGGTTGACTGCGCCTGGTAAAGAGGGATGTGAGGGAGAGGGACGGGTGTGCTGTTTGCGCCTGAGAAGGGGAGGGCCGCCTGTCATTAGGGGTGGATAATCTGAAGCGGGGGTGGATGAGCCTGAGGGGTTTTTTGTTTTTGTTTTTAACCCAAGCGTCTTTGCGGAAGGGGGGTCATTCCGGAGAGGCGGGAGGCGTGCCTTCTGTTTCTAATAAAGGAAAGCGACTTTTCTCGAAGGAAAAGGGAAGGTGCTGCTGGTGGAGGAATTGCTTAAGATGATGAAGGTGTTAGTTGCCTTCTGGGGAGGTGTGTGCTTGTGTCCACTGTAGTCTTAGAAATGCAAAGAATGGCAACACCTATGCAAAGGGATGGAGGAAGGGAAGATCATTTCGGTGCTTTGGGGAGGGAATATTAAAAGCAGTAGTGGCCCCAGGGAAGGTTGGATTTTCTGCTGGTTTTGGCTGCCCCTATGGGAAAAGGATTAATAGATTGCAGATTGATGCTTCCTGCTCCTCAGAAAAAAGGATTTTCTGGAGGGACATTGTTTGCCCTCGTAATAAAAGGTTGTGTGCGCGTTTTAGCTACCTGCCCTAGAGAAAGGAGATTGACGAAGACTCTTTGTGTGCTGTGTCCGCTGCTGGATGGCCCTGTTGGAAGAGAGGCAGCCACCGGCGTTGGGAATGTTTGGCAGAGACTTGTCAGAGGGGATTTGATGTTCGTTATGCTGGGGGAGGTGTCGGACTGCGCTTAGCCTGTTGGGATTCCAGAGGGGAGGTAGGAGAGTCATCTCCTGTTTCTAATAAAGGAATCGGCTTTTATGAAAGGATAAACGTAGGCAACCGAAGACGTGTGGGCTGCAGCCGCCGAACTTCGTTAGCTGCTAATCTTGCTGCCAAGATGAAAACCTTTTCCGATCCTTTGAAAGAGGACCGAAGCCTGACATGCACAGTGGCGGCAGCCTCAGAAACACACGCTCTTCTGTCCCCTATCTAGAACATCTCTCATGCCTTTCCAACTTCTGAGGGGATCAAATAAGCAAAGGGAAACAACGAGGCGGAACCCCTCCTAACAGTTCCGGCTTTGGGGAATTGCCAAATTTTCTTTGACTAAGGGGAACTCTGGGGATGACTAATCACAGGCCATGGTGATGCTTGTAAGGGCTTTCTTTTCTTGTCACCTGCAGTTGCTGACCCTAGGAAAGAGCTGCGATGGGCGGCTTCTGAGAAGGCCTAGCTAGATCCCCAGGCTGGTGGGAAATTCCCCAGTTAGTACTAAGGGAAAGCCTCCCAGGGCCAAGAAAGCTGAGGAGCTGAGAGTGGGAGGAAGATTATCTTCCACCTTGTGGCCTTGAAATCCAGGATTGTAAATGTATCTGGGGTGCCTTTTGGGGATAAATGCCAGTGTGCCTGAAGTCTTCTCCTTTGAGCCTTTTTAAAACTTCAGGCAGAAGTTTGACAACTTTTTGCTTCTCTGTTGCTGTAAACTGCTGTGTCAGCACCTCCAACATGGGATTAAAAATAACTTGCATACTGAGAAATGCTTTTAAAATGCATCTCTAGGCAAGCTACAGTCTGGCCAATAGATCTGACTTAGTAGTACATTCCATGGAATGGAATGGAATACCATCAATGGAATACTACAATGATACCAATGTCATTGTGGCTCTGTCCAATGCTGTAGTGGCCAGCAAAGGCAAGCCCATTGAAATCAATCTGTCCAGATGCTTAAGTATGAATTTAAGATACTTGGACCTAGGTCACATTTAATAAATCAAGATTTTCTTCAGTGTCAAGGTGCCTCTTAAGTCTGGCTGAGAAAGGTGTTCCATTTCTGACCTCTCTCTGTTATTTGGTTTTCTATATATTCGATGAATTTAGTTTCATCTAAAGGTTTTTGGAAGGGTCTATATCTCAGTTGTCTTACTTGCAAATGTGTTGGGTTCAGAATTTCACTTATTGTGCAGCTTGCAAGATTGAAGTTTTTAACTCCATTTCATGAAGGAGACATGGTTCCTAGTAAGGACATTGTTGCAATGGACTGTAATACAGAAATGCTTCTACTGCTATAAACATTTGCCTGGAGATGCTGTGTTTTTACTTGCCTCTCATTTGTAATTTATAGAATATCAAAGGAAATGGATGTGATTATATAAAATTTAGAAACTCGAACATTTTGAACTAAGGAATGCTATATCTGATAACCTTTGGTGGCCATGCTTACATGACACACTGAACCACAAAATAGTCAAACACATTTAGCTAGCATGCACTTCACTTGATGTTTAAGAACATTCTGCAAACTCAGCAAGTTGAACTAACTGTATTTAACTTATCTATGAGTACACCTGCAAATACAGATTGTGAGCTGATTTTTCCTGCATAGGAGGTGGGGTATAGATCTTAGTAACCTTATAAATTGCTTGAGAGAGTTGCAGTATATCTGGAACCACTGCGTTAGCTCTGAAAACTGATGAATTGAAATGGTATCATTGATTCCATTGAGAAGCATTTTCTCCAATAGGTGATCAAACAAACATCTATTTAATTCATGCAGGTTACACATAGGCAAGTGATTTATCTGTATGACAATTTTTGCAATTTTAAAATAAATAAACCTGCATAAAATCAATTTATCTTCATCCTCTGGCACTTAAAACTGGCAGAATTTTTAAAAGTTAGGTTACCTTGCTACCCTACTGCAGCTTTCTTCAGTCAGATATTTTCTAGGAAATTTGGACTGTAGTGCCTATCATTCACAGCCAGTAGACTAGAGCATTGCTTGCAGAAGGTAGGAATACTGGGAGTAGCTGTTTATAGGGCACTAGGTTGGGGAAACCTACTCTATAATTACTTCTATCTTTTGAAGCAAACATGGATTATACATTTATGTGTACATCTTGGTCCCTGCTCATAGTTGCATCTACCGGAGTGTAGAATTAGAACCCAAGGGGGCTTTCCTTCAAAATAATTTAGTCTCATCTAGCAAGTTAGTCAAGTTGAAAAGCGGCTGGGGTGGACCTCTGAGCTTTGCTGCAGTTATTCCTCTTGCTTTGTCACAAGCTTAGGTTTTCTTCTCTCTCCTCTGCTTAAAATTTAAGCAAACAAGTATAAGTGAGTAGTTGCTGTTCTTTGATGGGTGGCCTATCAAACCCCAGCTACCCCAGTGAAGATGAAGGAAAACAAAGAGGATTCCTAGTGCTTTAGTTTGCATTTCTTTTGGATATTTTTCCTTTGCAAGTGGTCTTGACAACAGAATTACCTGCCTAGTTCCAGTGAAGCCATTACATATGTGAGATGGGCAGCTATATAAATTGAACAAATGAACATATAAATAAGCCAGTAAGACAGCTACCCTTCCTCACTTTCTTGCAGCTGCTGCAGTAGAAGATAGGCTAATATGCCTCTCTGTATTGAAGGGATCTGGAGTCTGGATTAACAAATCCTTCATTACTGTCTAAGGTGAACAATTGTAGCCTGTAATAGACTGGGTAGAGAGGAAATGGGTACCATTTGGCTTGGGTGGCATAAGGCCAGGCAAAAAGAAGTTAGCTGATTTAAACAATCTCTCCTGCATTTTTGAGACCAATGGTTTCTTGAAAAACAAGAATGTTTGTAAACTGATCTGTCTGTTAAATTTATAGTTCCAATTAGATCAGATTAAAACTGAGTTTAGCCGTGTATGCACCTAGACCTATCAATTGGAGTTCAATGAGATTCCCAATTTAACTATTTGCATATTGAGGCAGCCTATTTCCAGACTGACATAGAATTAAAATCTCAGAACCAAATCCTCTTTGGTTTTACTTAGAAAAACATGCAACCAGGCTGCCCTCTGGACATTTGCATTTTTCAGGTCTACAAACAAGGTTTTCTGTTTAAATGCTGAACCCATTTCAGTCTTTTCCCCTTTTTGTCTTTTGAAGTATTGGCATTATAGGGCATTCCTGGTGTTAGAAAGTTTTCAGTGATGGGTTTTGTGCTTTGCCAGAAGCTCTTGCTTGTAATCTATGTACCTTCAAAAAACCAGGGAATCCCTTGCTGAATGCATCTCAGTCATCAAATAAATTTTGTCTTTTCTCCTTTTTGGTGAAAAACACATGCTTTAAGACTCAAGTCTTTCCCCAGTTGACACCATTTCTTCATTCCAGCTCTAAGAATTTCATTCTCATTTCCTCTGCTCTGCTATGAATGTTCTTCAGCCTGAATGGAAAAGAAGCTGCTTCTTACTAGTTATTGGGCCACAAGAATTTTCCAGTATTGTGTGCTCTACCTCAAAGTGGGGTTCTGGCATGGCCTCTTATGTGGTTCTGGTTTTCAATAGGAAGGAACCCATGATGGCTCTGAAAAGGCCACTATAATGACTCCAAAGCCCCAATCCTGGGGAAGAGAGGATTGCTGCTTCATTTGGAATAGAAAGAGGCAGAAAATGATGCACCACTTGTATCCAATCATTAAAACTTACAACTTTCATTTCTAGGAAAGATTGCCACCGTTAAAATGAATGTATTGCCAAAAATATTATTTTTATTCCAGACCATCCCAATTAAATTAGGAGGAAATTTGTTTACAAATTTGAATAAAATAGTTACTAAATTAATTTGGCAAAGGAAAAAACCCAGGATCAAATTAAAATTGTTACAAGATGCAAAGAAGAGAGGAGGTATGGCATTACCAAAATGGGAATTGTATTATCAGGCAGCAGCCTTAATTTGGATAAAAGTTTGGATAGATTTAAAAAATAAAAGAGTACTGGCTATAGAGGGACATGGTTTACAAGTAGGATGGCATGCATTCCTTTGGGATGGAAAAGATAAAATACATACTTACTTTCAAAGACACATAATAAGGAATGCATTGCTACATATTTGGATTTTGTTTTTAATTATACAAAGATCCCAGGGTGGCTATCCCCAATAGAAACAGTCAAGCACCCAAACCTAATTGTTTTAGAGAACATAATTAGATATAAAGATCTATTAAATGAACAAGGAATTATGAAAACAAAACAAACATTGAAAAAAGATTGGGGTAGAGAGATTGATTGGTGGGCATACATTCAGATACAATCCAAATATAAACAAGATACAAAATCATATGAAATACAAAAAGATAAACTGGAACTGGATTCAAGGTCCAGAGGAAAACTTAATTAGTAAAATATACAAATAGTTGTTGAAATTTAATATAGAAGAAGAGGTGGTTAAGGATACAATGATAAAGTGGGCAATTTTTTTTACCTATAATATAGAATTAGAGAAATGGGAAAGGATGTGGAAAACAAACATAAAACTGACAATGGCAACATCATTCAAGGAAAACCAGTGGAAGGTGTTTTATAGATGGCATCTTCCACCTGCCAGGATTGCTAGGATATTCCCAAATAATTCACCAAGGTGTTGGAAGTGCAAAAAGGGGTATGGAACATATTATCACCAATGGTGGACATGCCCATCTGCAAAAAAAATATTGGATTAGGGTTCAAAAATGGTTGCAAGGAATAATTCATCAATCAATAGAATGGAGGCCAGAATTATACCTGTTAGGAATATTTAATAAGAAATATAATAAGGACATACAATATTTGATGTTTCATATTATCACAATGGCAAGAATAGCATATGCGCAGAAGTGAAAATCCGATACAATACCAACAGAAGTGGAATTGATAAGAAAGATCTTAGACTGCGCGGAAATGGATAAATTAACCAAAGAATTAAAGGAAAAGGAAGATACAGAATATTCTATAATATGAGACAAATTGTATAATTGGCTGGAAAATAGGAATAGATAACAATGAATGGAAGACAAAAATAATAATAACAATAAGAAAAGAGATGTGTATATATGTAGCATATTTATAATTACTATAGCAATAAAAGATAAAGGGGACATTAAGGATAAAAATATTAATAAAGAGTAAAGGGGGGAGAAGGTGTGGCTTGCTGAGGCAAGACGATGATCTCTGGGTAGCTCCCGGAGATTGCCGAATCCCAGTCTAACCGGGGGTCCGAAGCGGACCCTAAACTGTCCTGGAGGGACAGTGAAGTATGGGGGCGCCTATCTGCATGAAGGGGGAAAATGGCAATTTCCCCTGAAGTGCAGACAGAGCCTCAACCTGGCGGCTGGGAAGGCGGGGCAATCCTGCCCAAGCCCAGGCAGCCACTTCTGAACGGAGTTCTGATGGTGATATCGTTTGTCAGAGGAGAAGATTAAAGATATAGCAGGTGAGAAGGAATGGTGCAAAGGGTGGACTGGTGTGTTTTGGCCCTTTAAGAAAAAGGAAGAAACTTTTCATTTGAGTGCAAAACAAAATGCCGTGGAAGAGAAAGAAAAAATGGTGGCTGTGTTAAGCTCAAGGAGGAAAGGAATTGGAAAAGAAATAATATCTTAATAAAATGGAATAATA